>APFE030969274.1:0-41239 GCA_000404065.3 Pinus taeda
AACTACAACATTAGATTCTGTTAGTTAAATTTTATTTATTTTACTTTACTGTAGCAACAGGTCTTAATTATAGTTGTTAGAATTAGATTAATATCAATAAGAAATGTAAATAGCAAACCCTTGTGGAACCACGGAGACAAAGTAAACAAACGAATAGACAGGTAAAGTAAGTTTATAGTAACTGCCAGGCAAACTGTAAAGAATAACTATCTGCAGTTATCTAACTGCCTGTAACTATTGTATAAGAGGACAGACAACATAATCCAGAGGGGTTCAGCAGCTAAATAATTTGAAACAGAAATAGAGAAATATATATCAAACTTCCTTCATCTAAATTCTGTGCACAAATAGACATACGACGGGAATATATAAGTCCTCTGTATTAGAAATTCATATATACATTTATGTACAATTAATTCGTTGCAGGCAAACACAGTGACAGAGACTCACAAAAAGTTTACATATATATTATTGCATAATCAATTCGTTGCAGGCAAATACAGCGACCGATATTCACAATACCACAAGTCTAAAGATGAGCCGAGGCCGAGAGGGAGCAACAGGCGAGAAGTAAGGAACAGTGTCAAAAAAAACACAACGACCCACAGTCGAAACCGGGTAAGCAACAACATCTAATTTAAACATAGATTACATATCCCTGTATAATACATTGCAGGCTTGTAGAATTTAAATTACATGAATGAACTGTGCGACGAGGGTTCGTTGAACCAAACCACCAACTAATAGAACCTACAGCAACCCTCCAAACTACGGTTACGGGTTGGAGCAGCCCAAATACTAGACGCAACAGCTATTCATCATACAGACGCAAGTAACTACAGTAAGGACAGAGAGCCACGGAGGCATCTGACATACAGACCATAGACACAAGTAGACACAGAAAAAAAACGAAGAGCCACGAAATCAACTAAGATAAGAACAGAGCTACCCGAGAAATATCGACCGAAATCTTTGCGAGAGCCACAGAACCGGTCACCTGCAACCATCACAGAAGGGTTGAGTTAGGGTTTGTCACCATAACAACACCCTCGAACCAGAAACGATGCCGTAAAGCTAGAAACGAATTAGCAAGAAACGAAGCCGTGTATGGCTAAAGAGGAGAGCCATACCTGAAAGTGAACCGAGTCCACAACTCACCGAAACGAAGTGAAACCCTGACCACGGAGGGGCCGAGTATTGTTAGCCACAGCTCGAATAGAAAACAATGAACTATAGCAGGGAACAAGTGATTACCTGAGCACAGAGCCGAGCGCCGGAGAAAGACCAGGTTGCAGACCAACGAACTGCACATTGTCAACTGGGCAAACCAGAAACCCTCAACACCAGCATTCACCACCAAATTATAACGCAAATGACCAAGATAGACAAAAAATACGGAAGTAGAACCAGTCAACTGAGCATAGTTACGAAAAACAAGCCGAAGGCTAAGTAAAAGAACCATAACTCACCAGTAAAGCCTGAACCGAATACACGGACGAGAAAACAGTGAAAATCCACATCGTTTATCCATTAACCATTCAGAAATTCAACAGTGTATTACCACAGGCGTAGAACAGCTAGAGGCGGAGCTGAGCATCAGAGCAAAACCACAGAGCAGCAAAACGACGAGGTGAAAATGACCCAATGAGCGCGAATTGACAAAGTGAAAAGGGAGTAAGTGAGATTAGGGTTTGGCAGCTTTGAGGAGGACAGGTGTCGTAGCAAGGACAAGGTAAGTACCGTGGGTTGATTAATAATCACCTACCACATCAATTGCAATCAAACCATATTCATATCCGAATATCAGCGAAGGACCGCGAAGGATTGTGCTGGCGTGGGACCACGTGGGCTGGCCACATCAGAAGAAGACCTTATGGACGATAGAAGTTGAATACCATCCAATGTTGTTGGAAGTGGAAAAATCAGAATGATTAACTTTTTTCCCAAGAAAAAGATGATGATGCAAGAACATCTCAATAAAGAAAAAAATTAAAGTAATTAGAGTGTATATAGAATTGAAATTTAACGAGGAAGAATTGAGGGACTTTGTATATTTGTTTTGAAAATAGATAAAAGTTGCATATTTCACTAATATTTGGGACAAAATAAATTAATCATTCTTTCTATTTCTGGATAATATTGTTGTGGATTTGGTTGTTTCTTGGGACAGACCTTCATTCAACATCACAGATAACAATAGTGTGGATTGTTTCTTTGCCTCAAATAAAAATTAAATGAGAAGCAACCCTACGTGTGCATGTCACCTAGCCTGCATAATTCTTTCAACAACCAAATCAATCTCTCTGTATCTTTCAAGGAACCATAGAATGTGTACACCACAAAAAAGATCCAAAAGAGATGTTGAAATGGTTCTACAATGTCAACCCTTAAAAAAGGAAAACAACACTGCTCGGAAACTGCATATGATTTTGTTGCCAGTGCCCACTTCTCTACACAATGGCCAATAGGTAGTTAGTTTATTCTAACAAATTAGCCTTCTAAGACTTGCCAATAGATAGTTAGTTTATTCTAACAAGTTAGCCTTCAAGACTTGCAGAGCTTTAGACATTTTCTTATTATAGAATAAATGGGTAAACATTAACATTAAAAAATAATAACTGCATTTGCATTAAAAAAACTGGATATCAATAATTAAAAAAACTGGATAGCAATTCCATTTTCTATCTGCTTTAACTTAAGGGCTTTGTAAATTTTAGCTTTTTTTTGTTAAGTTTGTTTATTGACATATCTCGGTAGCTTGCATTTGTTTTCTTTAAACCTCAATATTTCCACGTAGCCACCAGACTAGTTTTTTCAAAATCAAACCCAGAAAAAATTGGCTTCGTTATATTGGCTCTTTGGTTATCCATGTGGTCACACATACCATGATGATGTTTCCTTGTTTCCTCCAAAGTTAAAGAGTTGTGCCATATTTCAACATTAATTTTCAATCATCACTAAAAAAAAACCACTTCTCGTTGTGATAAAAATGCTCCCTGTTGGGTTCGTTGTATTTTTCCTTTAACCTCTAATAAACTGTTTTTTTTGTTTTCTTTATCTCAACAATTCATGCTTTCAAATAATTTCTCATTTTCTTGGAAAAGGCAAGAAATTTGTTTTTTTAATTTTAACTAAAATGATTTCCAAAGTTTTCCGCAACATCCAAAGCATTTTCAGCCATCAAGGAGAATATCCAAGAAATTAGAAACAATTCAAAATGGGACATGTATTCAAGATTGACCGGAAAAAAAAAATTAAATAAAAAATAAATAAAATAAATAAATAAATAAAGCATGTATTCAAGATGGACAAAAAACAATTTTTGGGGTTCATAGTTCTAATCAATATAATGTGTTAAATGTTTTTGATAAAAATTCATATAGATCAATCCAATAAATTATAGAAAACAAACCAACAATTGATTAGGTTCATCATCAGAAAAAAATTGTAATGTATTAAACAACCCCAGAAAAGAGTTTTCTAAAGTTATTATGCAAAAAAGAACAATTCATATTCCTAGTGGCTTCCGATTCAAGTTGAAAAGAAAATTCAGAAAACTTCAGGTAATTTTGTATATAAAGTGCGTAGCTTAAATTTGTAATTTTCATATACATATTTCATATTTTCTCCTTGCAATAACATAACTAAATATAGAAGTGATATTCTGGATGGGCATTGTTGATGTAGGAGCCTCCGACTAGGGAGGCAACAGCTCGACAAGCTATTTTGATTAAGTTCACTTTTAATTAGTTCTATTTTTATTTTTAAATAAGGCTGTTACAGGGAATGTTTTTATTTATAAACTGAACAGTAGTCAGAATAAGATTTGTTTAAAATAAGTTAGAAATGAAACTGAATGAAACTAGAAAATAACTATAATGTAACTGAGGGTGGTTCCTCAACAGTATGAGGCTGCCAGCAAGCATAAATAGGAAACCCAGAATCAAAAGTGGGGTGGCTGCCATCTAGATGAAAAATGGAAAGATAGCATAACTCTAAACAATTTTTTTTTTTTATGAATTTAAAGAAAGCTTATAGGTATTCACTGTTTCAGAAGAAACAAGTATAAATTACTGTGCATAGAAATTAAACAACAAATTGTGTGATTAACATTCAAACTACGCACCGAGACTGAAAGGATCAAATACGACAGAGCCAAACCATCCAGGTACATTACCAAATACATACTATTTGATTTAAATTAGAAATTAATATACAGTATATATATATATATATATATATATTATATATCAGGTCCACGAAAGTACAGGACAGAACTTCCAGATTCCACACAGGCCTCAAGACACAGGGCCCTCAAAAAATAACCAACAGTCCTTCCCACAAACGAGATAGGTCAAGGAGGGTTTCCACAACCTAGATAGACTAAAGCAGTACGCAGACGAAACAACAGACACGACTACCAACAACAGAAGGCCGAAACACATTCCTAGAACCGAAAACAAAATTGACAGGATGGACTCATTACACAGGAGGCAACCAAGTACTGATAGACCAATAAACTGAAACCCCAAGGGTTAAACAATTATAGCCTGAAACGAAAATGCAACCGCAGAGCGTAGTCAAGGAAGGACCCTACCCGATTTAAGCACATTGGACCCAAATCTTCAAGGACGAGACCACGGAGTTTCATCCCCGAGAGCCAGCCCCTTGCAGCCATAGCAAAGAGGAGAGGGATACCTGCACAGTGACAAGAAGATTGTCAAAGAGGAAGCATAGCTATATAGCACACAACAACACCAGAGAAAAAATAAGGAACTTGACCCACGGCGAATACCTGAAGGGGAGGCCAAACTCCACAACCGAGCCACGAGTTGAAACCCCAACCTGAGCGCAACCAACGGCCGAAGTGCCATGATACCATAGCCTGCTCACCAGGAGAAAGGTTTTTAATAAAAACTACAGGAAGGCGAAACAGTGGAATCGAAACAGGTTTTTTACCTGTCAAATAAGCAGTTAAGCCATCGACAAGAGTAACAGGTGGAGGGCATGTGAAATGCGACTAAAACCCAGTTAGAAAACATCACCTGCAAGTTGTAAAAGAATCATTCACAGACAGTCGAAATAAGGCATACCCAGAATGACAAACCAAACCTAAGACCTCCACGAAAAACCAGGTGTACAGCAGCCACCAGGTCCAACGAAAAACATTCATATGACTAGCAAACGATATAGGACCGGAACTAGAGAAGAACCAAGAGGATAGCGGGAAATGGAGACCCATCTTCTTCTAGAACCGAACCAGATGAGCCACAGAGGAACGGAACCATAACTCAAACAAAAAACAACGCAAATGAGCCTAGATCGAGCCATACCATAGACGTTGTGCTCACACAAAACGAGACCAACCTCGAGCCGGATGCGCATTGAAGGCTCCATAAACCCTCACCAAACCTCAGTGTGTGCCAGTGCGGGAAGGACCAAGGACGGGCCAGCTACCACGTAATTCTTGCCACGCAACCGTTTCGGGATTGCAATTAATTGCCCACTAAAGCTATACAACAATGTCTTCGTGTGAAGTGATAACAGAAAAATGAGAAAAGTTGTTTCTTCTCCTAAAACCCTCGTAAAGAACATAACAAAAGTACCAGTGAGATGTTTCATAATGGCCATTATTTGATGTGGAGACATTTGTGGTAATGCATTAAAATAAAACCTACAAAATCTCTAAGATCTAAATAATAAGCCTTGCTTTCTCAAAAACGTGCATGAGTTATCCATTAAACCTTCAGCAACAAAGTTAGGATCTTTCTTAGTTAACCAGACCACTTATTGATACCAGCTCCTCTAGACCATTTGTGATGATTGTCATCCAATTGAATAACCATCTGAGGTTAACATCATCCATTAAACCTTCAACAACAAAGTTAGGATATTTCTTAGTTAACCAGACCACTTACTGATACCAGCTCTTCTAGACCATTTGTGATGAATGTCATCCAATTGAATAAACATATGAGGTTAACATCGATTACAAAAAGGTTTTTTGTTGTGTTGTCTAAAAACCATGCTACAAAAAGAAAAAAAAAATTACCATAATGTAAGAAATCATGTAAGATTACCAATTTCTTCACTTTAAAGTGTGGAGATTAGCAATAAAAAGAACTTTGATTATCAAAATGTGTTATTTCTTCCAAATAACTAATTTTTCCCCCTTGTTAAAACAAGGAGATCACGAACTCACAATACTTATTAAATCTATGCACCTGAATAAGTCACATTTGTTGAAATTTGCGGTAGCTATGGGATAAATTTCCCCATGAGAATCCCAATTTCCCCTAGGAAAATTCATCTTTCTCAAAAGAGAATTCAAATTGGACAAAAGAAATATTATTATTTGATGTGTCAATTTTACTTGGGCAAGTAATCATCAAAGCATGTGGAAAACATATTTAAAGCAAATTTGAATTTAAGTTTTCCCTCCTTTTAAAAATCAATCCCATAATATTCAAGCGAGTCTGCCCAAAGGTCGTGACCTTTTGCATATGGAAACAACTATAAATTGGAACATATCCTTCTTCATTTTGGAACTGAAAATTCAGACATCTACATGGAATATTTTGTGGCCTAGAAAGGTTATATTTTGCTACCTATTATGGCATCTAATGCGGCCTATAGTGGCACACGTATGCGGCCTATTTCGTCCATCATTTGTGACCAAACAGAGGTTAATATCTCTACAACTTTATAGAGGCTTTCTCTAAGGCATAATGGAGGCAATATATGTGGCATATTCTTCGTCTCTATTGTGACCTATCCTTCAAGATCTAATGTGGCTACCTTTATCTTATTTGCGACCTATTCTCTATGGCATATGTGGCCTATTCTATGTGGTTTCTGTGGGAAATCTCTATCGATATAATGTGGCCTATCGCAGTCTTGTTACCACTCAAACCAACAGAGGACCTAAAGGGGTTCCTAAGAGGGCAACTGCTAAGTTAAGGGAAGCTGTGGAGGCTTAGCCCACTGTCATTGCAGCTAAGTCTCCCTGCTCTTTACGGACTTTCACCGATGGGTGGAGTGTTGGTAGTGTAGGTATTCACTCGTAAAGTATATGTCAATGGATAGGTGAGAAGTGACCCTGAAAACCCTTTCCAAAGGATGGAGTGAAGAATGGAGCTTGCTTGCTCTTTGATCAAGGGACTTGGTCCACCAAGGATAAGGGGTGAGGATTGGAGGGTTGAGGGAGAAAGGATAGGCTTATGAACAAGTTTCTCAATCCCTATAATCCTTGGGAAACTTGGATTCCCAAATGGTCCTTGACAAATAGTCTTTATTGAGAAGTGGGACCACACGGGACCAAGTGGACCTAACCCAGGTTCGGCGATGGAATCTAGCAACCAATGATGTTCCTATCCTGGACAAGGTGAAGGGAAAGGACCAAACAAGAATACTTTCTTCAAAAGGTTGAGTTGATCCTATTGAGGTCTAGCCTTGGGGATGCCTAGGCACAATTTGATCCTAAAGCTAGATCTTGAGATTCCCAGATATTCCACCATTAGAATTGCCTCAAATTTGGAGGACAGGGAGGGGAACCACCAGCGCAGTAGCCTATTGGAGATCGAATTTTTTCCTTGGGTCAATTCCTGGGAAATTGATGGCCTGGGTGACCTAATGGGGATAGACTTGGGGAAAAGGGGGAAATGGTTAAAAGAGGGTTGAAATGATCACCCTTTTTGAGGGATCAGTGCCTATTTCACTTGGGGATATGGAGTCAATGATAATGATGAGTAAGAACTTGGTTTCTTGATCAAGGAGACCCAAAAAGTCAACTTCGTCCAATGTTGAGAGAAAGAAAAGAAAAGTTACCTTCAAGCATTTATACTTCAAATAAAATGATGCAAGCTTCTCGAGATAAATAAATCTCTAGGACATTTCATTTATATAACATTGGCCCATACATTAAATTAGCTAAAATATGTTCAATTCCACATTTCGATAATGCAACAACTAGCCCTAATTTTAGCAGTATGTAGCAACAAGAATAATGGCATCAAAAAATACTTACAACATTATAGAGTATATCCAACCAACATTTTGTTTGCTTAATAAAGCTATAAGACAAGAGAAATAGCAAATCCATATATCAAAATTCATCCATCTCCAAAAATATCCACCAAGGAAAAAGTGAGAAAATTCTCTATGATTAGAGAGATCCCAAGTCAAGTGATGATACAAATGAATGTATCTAACATCAATGTATAGCCTCCTAAGGAGTTCAAATTAGCTTATGGGCCCCTAATAATGTGCAAATAATAACCCCTAATGGAGACAAGCCCACCATACTAGCTCTTAATGTAAAAACAAGCCCCACAAGGGGCCAAATAATGATGTATACATTTCGTAGGGCCCTCCAAACGCTCAATAACATCCTGAAGTGCCATATTGAGGAATAAATTCCTCGGAATAGGATGGAAAAGGGGGTGAGCCCTTTTTTCTCTCCAAGTAATAGACCTATGGTGCTCTCAGTGGGTCTGAGGGCACATCAATGACTCCATGGGTCTCCATATGAATCGAAGATGTTTGTAGATCCTCTGCAATGGTCCAGGTGGTGGAATGAATGTTGCCATGACATCGTACAAGTGGTTGGACACCTGCCAAGAGTGTGGGGCTCTTGTGGGGAACTGTTGGGCATAGTGTACCAATCATGTCACCATATTCCCAAAAGTGGATCGCTAGTAGTCTTTGAACATCCATGAAGATCTGTGGAGTGTTGTCTGTTGTTGTGGAGGCCCATGGATCTCTATGCACAACCTACATGTGCCAATGTGGACCTCTGGGGGTCAGGATCCCATATAGGCAAGCCAAACCCAAATGGAAACCACCTGCAATCCTGCATAAGATCTAATGTGTCCCCTAGTCTTCCAGTACAACTAGTCATTAAAATAATCGAGTAAAAGAGCTTACAAATCATGGATAACAAAGTGGCCACTTCATAATGGCATGCCCTTTCGTAGTGGGATTTGGCGTGTGCTAGTGTCTCTAAGATCCAAAGGGGATTAGCCAAGTACTTTATTAGGTGATTTCAGCCCTTAAAGGGGATAGTATGTCCAAGGTAGATCCTTCTAATGGAGGTGGCAAGTGACAAATAAGTGAGATGGAATAGGGAATGAGAGGGGCAGCCCTGGGCCACATAGTGGGGCATAGGGGTATCTAGATAAGGGGAATCCCACACCTAGGTATATAATGTATAGGAGGGAGCGGTCATGGTACATGAGGTGCCTCGGCCTTGATTTTTCCACCCTTCTTTATATGCCTTTTGTCTTTTATGAATTTTCTTTAATTAACTACTTGGGGCTCAAAGGACAAGAGTATGATGTGTATAATATAGAAGTGATTACCCCTTTTGAGGTAGGGTGGTTCATTGCCCTCTAGGGGTTGGGACAATCATGGGTTCCTGAATCATAGAGGAGGCTCATCTAGGACCTATGGAACCAGGGTGATGGAAATTATTGGGGTAGAGCTCATGTAATGGATTTTCCCATGTGCTAACTATTTTTGTCCAGACCATCTTTTTCATTTTGTGGTACAATTTCCTATTAAATGTGGCTAATTATGCTTTTCACTTTTTCTTTTAATTTTTTCAACCTTCAGGGCATCATTCTAGGCCTGGCCCAAGGTGTGGGCAAGGGGATAGGGAGGCTAGCCCTATGTGGACCCAGAATTGGAATGTGGACCCAGGTGGGAGAAAATATGAAAGGGGGTATATTGAGTGGAAAGGGAGTAATACGTGCGGGTAAAGGAGCGGGACCATCCACCCAAAGTCAGGGTTTCCCAAGTAGTACCACCCTAGAACTGAATTGTCAATAAATCAAATCCCACGGGACTAAGATCTAGGGGTAGCAACCAAAATAGATCAAGAGGACAGGAGCACAAACTAAGCCCAATATTTTCGCCAAATCCCCCATCAATACATACCCAGAAGTATCCAATATAAGTAAACCCAATACTCAATTACCAAATGACAAGACATACCTTTAGATTCGGGAGGCCCACGTTCAAACATATGATCAATACAGGTGGTTGAGGGACCACATGGTTGGCTCAAGTGGCAGAGAAATGGCACAACAAGCTAGTAGGAGGCATCAAGGGGTTGTTGGCTACCGGTTGATGAGCCTAGGTATTGCAACAAGAATGTTGCAACTCCCAGGGCTACCATCTTTACTTATCAACCCGGGGTTCATACAAACTTGAAGGTGACAGTGCAATATGCACAAGTAAAAGTGAAGGTACTGCATGTTGTCACCGTTTGTCTGGAAAGAGACCCAAGGGGTTCGAAGCCAAACTTCTATAGGGTCATAAGAAGCTCAATTTTGATGGAAGAAGAGCAAATCTATCCTGAGGGAGAGCTACTCTACTGCAGTAATGAACAAATCAACATGTAATGCTTAAATCACACCATATCCTAGCTAACTAGTTAAACAACTATGCCTAAATAGAATTTCTAATCAACACTAACCTAATGCTAATTATCTAAGTTGCAGAAGTAAAGAGCATCAAAACTAGACTAAGGTGTAAGAAAAGAACTAAACTAACTTGACTTTCAAGCAGATGAGCAGTCAGAGGACGAAATCAGTGAAAGGAGGACGTGATGGAGCAATAGTGCATAAGAATCGTTGGATCAGTGGGGTGAAAGGCAAATGAACAGTGGAGATTGGATCGTAGGAGGTTACGTAGATAGATGGGCGAACAGGGTTAACTAATAGGATGAACAGTGGAGATCTTATCGCGAAGGCTTAAGCGAATAAATGGATGAACGGGGTTAATGAACAGGATGAATGGTGGAGATCATATCGCGAGGGATTAAGTGAGTGGATGGACGAACAAGGTTAACAGGAGATGAATGGATGAGATCTAATCATGCGGGTGAAGTCAAGAGATAAATGAATGAGGCTAACATGAGCGATGAACAGTTGAGATCTGATCCAACGGGTGAAGTCAAGAGATGGACGGACGAGGTTAACAGGAGCGATGAACGGCTAAGATCTGATCGCGTAGGTGAATTCAAGAGATGGACGTTCGAGGTTAACATGAGCAATGAACGGTTGAGATCTGATTGCGTGGGTGAAGTCAAGAGATGGACAGCGGAGATCGTATCGTGGGAAAAAGAAACGTGCGGAAATGATGGAGTGAGTTTCTAAGACGGTAAGTAGTTTCTCGCGTGCCCTTCAGGCTATAAGTAGTATTTGGAAATTTCACACGATTAGCCTTATTGCATGACACGTAGCACGAGAAAACCACTTTTCTTGCGTGCTCTTGGGTGGATAACGTTCGTGCACTAATCTGCACTAGATTGCATGATAGTCATTGGATTAGGCGAGGTTGATCAACAGTGGAGATTCGCCAAGCTAGTTAGTGATCGGGTGAAGCGACAACCATCGAATCAGGCAAGGAAGATCGACAGTGGGGGTTTAAAGCGCCTAAAGGTGTGGAGGTGACGTGATAGCCGTCGAATCAGGTGATGTAGATTGACGGTGGGGACTTAAAGCTCATAAAGCAAGCGGTGGACTCCGTGCGAGGCAACAGTTGGAGAAAATAGAGAATTGGACGATGATTGTGAAGGTTTTTTGGTGATCGAATGACGAAGAAGCGATGTAGGAGGAACATGTTGAAGGTGGTTTCAAATGAAAATGATAGAGAAAACTAGTGAAGGTGAACAAATAACTGCATCAAATAGCAAACTCCATAGCTCATGCGAGAACCAAAAACTTTGTTTTGGGGGTTGTTGAAGGGTCTCTTCCTCAAGTCATGGTCCCAGAGGGAGGAGATGAGGCCAAGACACCTGCACACAACCTGATAGTGGTCTTTTTTCTCTAACTAACCTGTGAACTGAAAGAAGGCACAAATGGAAGTAAACTGAAGCAAATTCAACTACTGAAACAAATGAACAGGAAAACCATGAATAATCTGCGCTATATTGTTGTAATGAAAGTGCAACTACTTAAGCAAATGAATGCAAAACCATGAAAATACTTAAGCAATTAAACAAAACAAAACTTTATGCTAGCATAAATATATAGTAAAGAGGAGTTGTGGCTGCTTGGGTCAGGCCCTAACCCAAGAGCTTCAACCGTTGAAGTTAACTCAGAGCTGGCTTAAACAAAACTCATATTTATTATGAAAACCATGGATTACAGAACAAACTGTCACAAGTCTCTTGCAGCTCAGAAATAAAACAAAGTTTTTACAATAGAAGTTTGAATCCTACTAAGGTACTAAACCTTGCTTTATACATTTGAAGTCTCTAATGACTTCCTTCCCATTAGGGAGGCTTGGCCTATAACTCAAGAAAAACTAGTTTATGTCCCTTTCCCTTGCTCGGTTGTCTTTTAGTCTTCAAAGTGATGGTTGTGTGCACTCCGAGCTGATGGTGGAATATTCGAATGGAGGGGTAGTAGATGAGGAGGATTTACCTCCTATAGTCACTCTCCCTTGTCCCATTCGAGTCTTTACCAAGGTCTTTGCCATAGTTCCTTGTTTTTATCCTTTATACCTACATTTCTCCTTGCTTTTATCTTTTATTCCTGCATTTACATGAACATTAGACCATAAAGCCAAACATCCAACTCTAACTCATTCCATAAACAAAATATAATCAAAAGTATGCAATAAGTTGTGAGAATAGTTGGTTTGACTAAGCTAGGATGTGAATTAAGGCCAATTAAGGCCCATATAATTACTCAATGATGAGGCTCATCACCAGTTGAGGCTCACTGCAGAGAAAAAATTCTCTTGGGGATATCACCCACAAAGTGGTGGGTAACATCTGGATCCAACTGGGACGTGATCTCTCGAAGAAGTGGACGAGGCTGCTCAAATGGGAGGTCACGAGAACTCCAACAATTTCATGGTCACCGTAGACCTGTTATTTGCACATATCAATGGTCAAAGCTACGGGGCTGCATGATTTTCACAGTGTCCTATAATCACCCATGCTTAATGTTAGCCCATAAACCAACAAGAAATAAAATATGCAATATATGCAATATATATAGATATATAATGCAACCTAATCTATCATAAGAAACATCATATGTGGTTAGTTCTAATGCCAAAATTATCATGCAATGGATCCTACCCTAACATGCATATGATAATGATAATGCTAAGTGTAATTATAAATTCAGTGCAACCAACATATCATCGTATCAATATACATATGCCTACTAGTATGATTACTCATGAAACAAAACCCAAAGTGAATGCGGACATAATTAGATGGAGGGTGAAGTGGGTGGGAGGTGGGAAAACATCTCCATTTGAGGTAAAAGGAATCCCTAGGAGAAGGAGAATAGGTCAATCTAAAGGTGCGGGGGTTTCCATCTAAGTACACAATGGTGGAATAAAAGATCACTCTCAAGAACTACCTATCACAATCATTGCTTACAATATTATTCTTTGTAGATGCCCAAAGGTCGTGATGAGAGGGGAACAAAGGGTGAAGGAAGGGAGGAGTGCAACAAATAGGTTTCTCATGGTGATGGTCACATTGGAGAGGGAGGTTGTGGGGTGATCATAATCTTGAGGGTGTGTCAAAGGAGATAAAGTATATTCAATGAGCAGTTCTTCCTCGACATCATGCTCATATGGGGGAAAGGGCTCATGGTCACTCGGGATCATTTGAAAAGGGGTGAGGGAATCACTTGTGGAATACTTGAAGTGATGAACAAGAGGATAAAGGGAGGGTGAAGTATTATCTTCAATGAGTTTTCCCTCCTCAAAAACATCCTTTTCATGTAAGGGAAAATAATTATTCTTATTCTCAAGGGTATCGATGGATATCTCATCATAAATAATGCCTGAGAGAAAGGAGAGACCACTCTCAACCTCATTTTCCTTGTCGGTGTCATAAATGGGAGCACAATCAAATTGAGGACCAAAAATTTCCCATTTCCCTTTTTCAATGTCGAAGTAATCTTCAATGTCATCTTCCAAGGGATATCAAGCTTCCTCTTGGGACGAGCAGATTTCTTAAGGCAATACTCGAACCAGTCCCAAAGATAAGCAAATTTCATCTGGCTCTTCAGAGCTTGAAATTGCAAGTCACAGAAGCACTGCCAAATATCAATAACAGATTCATGTGGAGCCGTCCATTGCTGCAACAGTTTCTGATCAAGATAGTCTGGATCAAAATGATATAACGTGTCTTCAATGAGATCACATAAGTGTTGAAATGAGTGCACAGTGTCAGCCAGTAGGCTGAGCACCCAATGAAATGGAGATTTGTGAAGTGTGTATGCAAGCAGCAAACCGACCTGTTCATCAGAAAACTCAGCATTCTCATAAATCATGAAAAGAAAGTTATATAAGTGCTCAGGCTAGGCCACTTCACCTTCACCATCATACGTGTGAGTGGAAAAGAGATCAAAAAGCTTTCCCGAGATGGAGACATCTTCACGATTCGAAAAACACCTCAAGGGAAGAAGATTGCAAGACTCTATGAAAGATATGCAAAGGTTCAAAACTGGATGATAGGATAGAACTTGTCATCAAGCCCTCCTTCTAGCGCCAGAAATGTTGACGATGTTGGACCCGCAAACATGTCAAGGGGATCTCCCTGGTAAGAAGTCCCAAATAGACCCCAGACTGTTTGGTGTAGGAGTCCCAGTAGTGGGTCGTAAGGTAATTCCTTTATCGCGATGTCGCATAGAGGTAAGTAAGATAACTTTGTCAGTAGCAAGGGTGTGGCTAATGTAGTGAGTCAAGGAAGGTGTATGAGAGGTTCCAACACTTCGAAAGGGGGAGGAGGTGAAAGTGAGTTCCAGGTTGAAAGGGAGTAGTCCCAACTCGGCTAGGAACACACAATACAAAGGACATGCACAACTTCCGATGGAGTAGTCCACTCGGATGCGGCAGTCACATCATACAATGTAAGATAACACATACAACACTCACTGATCAGTCTGTTACGAGTGTGACAATTTTTATAGCAAAGTTCAAGTGAAAAGTCTGTCTAATGTTCGACAGAGCAGTCGACATGGACGGTGACAACATTAGCAACGTATGCAACACATTAACAACAAGATTCATATAATTGCATGTGAATCAGTTCATACACAAGTACGTAAGTTAAACAACACATATCAAAGCAACCCGAGTAGTCCAACTACAATAACAACATATGCATGAAAATATGTTGCCTCTTATTATATAAAGAAGTGTGAGTCACAATACGTCCATGTAAACCAGCTAGTCCCAACAATGGAACGTTACAGCCACATTTGCCTGCTCCTCTAAAGATATGTACTAGCTCTGTGAAGTGGAGAAGCCAAGGCGTGTTACAATACTGTTCAAGCCTTCTTCAAGATAGTCTTAGTAGAAACTTGGCTGACTAAAAGCCTATACAATGAGTTATGAGGGACTATTTATAGCAAAGGGTGGGGTGAACCTTGAAATTCCCATTTGTGATAGTTCAACTACCCTCATGACTCTTCACCTACTCTATGATTGTGATGTCCAACTATGGACACTTGACTTACACTTGACATGACTCAATGTTACAATGCACATGTACTCATGTGAGACAACATGGCTTGAGCAAGCCAAGCAAGACATCACTAACGCTCGGTTCGCTATGGTGAGACCAACTCTATGACATGCTTGTGATGGTGAAGGTGGTGAGTTGATGCCAAGCTTGGTCGTTCGTGATGGTGTGCATGCACGTCATGGTGACATCTTGTTGAAGCGAACTCTTGCCTCTGTTGCAACCGATGCATTGGTTCGGCCCTTTCATCCAACTCATCCGCTAACATGTGCATGGTATTCTTGGGTATGGTTGAACCGGCAACATACTGATGCATAGTGTTCGTTCTGATCTTCAAGTGTGTGATGGTGGTCATGCGCATCAACTTGCCGAAGTACCCATTCGGCTCCAGTTGGAATTGCTTCTTGTATTCACCTTGGTGAGTGTGTTTAATGGATTGGATTGCATGCATGCACACAATGACATGCATGCTATTGAATCCCTTGCATGCGATCAACCACACTTCTCACCATGTCTGCTCCGTGTTAGCTACTAGGATAGATCTTTAACTTGTCTGGGAGTAGTTTCATCTATGAGCGCATGTTGTGCCCACTGATGTTCCTGATCCTGCTGCAACTCATTTGTCTATCTACGCAGCTTCATGTTCTTCCTGAGTTGTTGATTCAACAAATGCAACTCCTTTGTTACATCTTTTGCCTTCATGCGATCTTCATGTCGCACCGTCACTCCATAGCCGAAGTCTCCAAAGTTTCTTTCATCATCAATGGACCTACTTGATCTTGCAACCTTGTTCCGCCTCCATGTTGCCAACAACCCTCCTCTTGCATTCACTGCATTTGATATGTTGTCTTCATCTGCTATTCATGATGCTTCTTGTTGTGATGCTGCCGCTTAATTTTCTTGTCTACGAACAACTTGATGTCTTCGTGAGTAGGCAAGCTCATAGACACTTGATCGACTGCATCCCCAAGCATGCTCTGAATGGTGTTCTCATTTATGCTCTCCTGAAAACCATTGTACCTAACTGTTGAGAGGCAGATGAACACATGCGATACCTGGAGACATGGAAACACTCATAGCAAGCAATATGTCAGTGGAAAACCAAAATGAACATGAGAACTTACTTGCAACATACTTGGGTGAATGATCATGAAGGTTGTGCACTTTTGGCCGGGAGGTCAAGAGATTGACTGCCAAGACTGATCAAGGCATAATTTGGGTTGCTGGGAGACTGGTTGACTACTAGAACTACGCAATGCACAGTCCAGTCTGGCTGCTGACTGCTGGGATTGCGCAATGCGCAATTCCAGCTGGGAAGGACTGCTGGCCTGGGGATAGATCTATGCAATATCTTGGCCCAAGCAGCAACTGTCCTCCAAAAATGCCCAAAACAGTCCTAAAGGCCAGTACCGAGAATGAATGCACATGTGAGCCTTCCTTTCCCAGATTGCACAATGCAGCCTTGGTGAAGGTAGAGCTCGGGCCAAGGTTCACCCGACTTGCCGACAGACGACTGAAAGCAAGTAAGTCAGTGAATGCATGGCGACACTAAGTGATAGCAGAAGTGATTGACAATGCATGCAAAACATGAAGGAAAGATTCAGCAAACAAATCATCGTGCATGTGGGTGAGGCAGTTTGTCGGTTGGACAAACGTATTGCAAAATAATTTCATGCATGTGACGGTAGTGAGATAGCATCGAAAGCTGAAACAGAGCTAGGACAAGCTAAGATATATGTAAATGACAACAAGCATTCAAAGAAATCAAGAAAACAATACTCCTACAAGTGAAACATAAAAAGCGACAGAAATGCAGCACAGGGCATGGGAAGTGGGCTTACCACAAGACAACTGAGTTGAATGTGCCAACTGCTCCTAGATGTGATGTGGGATGTTAGAGCTGCAAGGTTGATGTGAGGGATGAGCTCTGCAACGTCTGGTTGATGTGTTTTGATAACATCGAGGTTGTGACGCGCATGCCACGAATCTAGGGGAAGCGACACTTGGTGGGAGGTTTCGGAATTGTTCCTTGCATGTAACCTCCAACTGCTAAACATATATCCCTGAAATAAGGGATGCCTTTGCATGATGCCTTGGGAGAAGAAGCCCATGCATGCAAGTTTGTTTTTCTCAGTCCCGGAGGGAACTGGTCAATTCAGCTGCACATGCAAGAGATTGTTGGACTGTTGGAGAAAAATGCGCATTTATGGCTGAGAGCTGGGCTGGCTGCCTAGGAGATTTGCATAATTTCTGGGCAGATCAGCTAACTGCTACCCATATTTGCACAAATCTTGGGCTGAACAACCTGCTGCTAGGAAAATTTGCGCAAATCCTGCTGGGAAGGTTGGCTAACAAGATTGCACAATCTTGGAGCCCAGTAGGCTGCCAGAGAGGATTGCACAATTTCTGGAGGGAAGGCTGGTTTCCCTCCAGAAATGCGCAATTTTCAAGGGGAAGCCACTCAGCTTGTAGCTAGACCAAGTCCGAGTGAGCAGCCTGTGAAGGGAAATGATCAAATTGTGATCGACAGGCTGCCTTTGAGAAAGAACGACACTAAAGCTTGAGGATTTGACAAAGCAAGGAAAGTTGTTGTGAAGGTTGGTAGGGAGGCTCCAAAACAGACTAGGGAAAGATTTTGGAGGGTGTTTGTAGCCACTACAACAGGTTGTAGTCCTCCATCAGTTGGCAGAAAAGAACATTGCATGGGATACCTTTATTGAAGCATCCTTGCAAAGGCATGAGACTACTTCACCAAGCCAGCACCAAGACACATCAGCACAACCTATGGAGGTAGGGTAATCAAAAAATCAAAGGAGGTTCCCAAGGCACCTAGACCTGAGGTGACCAAAACATACCAAAGAGGAAAAAGACTTGTGTTGGCTCCTCAAGTTGAGGAAAGGGCCAAGCTTTCTACCTCAGCGCGTCAGGGATCACATTTGATGGATGAGGAGCTAATTGAGCATGATTTTGACCTAGTTGACTTGGATGCAGAAGATGAGAATTCAACCTTGCAACAAGATATCAAAGAGAAGGATTCCCAGATCATGGAGCTTCAGGACAATTTGGCAAGGGCCAAATTTATCATTTCTTTACTTGAGCAAGAAAAAAGTCAACTCAAGGTCAAACAACTAATGATGGAAAAAGAGAAATTTAGGATGTTGAGGCAAGAGGTCAAAGGTAAAGCAGTGCTAGAGCATGATAAGCATGATGAACAGGAGAAGTAGGTTGGAAGGACGAGGCCTAGGACATTGGGTTTCAAAAAGGCATTGCAGAAAGAAAGATATCAAAACCTACTAGTAAAGGATTTGAGAAGTGAAGACAAAATTGCTCTGCAAATCAATGAAGATGGGAATATTGGCTAGACAAAGTCAATGGCCATCTAGATAAGTTTCTTGACAAGCCTAACAAGGATAACCAGATGTTGAGGCACATGGCCCACCACTACCAAACGAGAAACAAGATTTGAAACATCAGGGTCAAACAAATGCAAAAGAGGATGAAGGAAACCGTAAAAGGAAAAGATGAGAAGGACAACTTGAAGATTCTCGCTGAGGCATACATGATAGCATAGTACACCTTTCGCTATGGGTTTGCAGAGGACCTCAAAAAAACACCGTTTTGGGGGTCAAAACTTCTCCAGAAATTTAGGACCCGAAAAAACTACTAAAAATAGTAAATGATGAAATAAACAAGGAAACAAATGAAACTAACTAGAGGTCTAGGTGGGATAGGTGGGTGGCCATCAATATCCACCTGGATCATTCCTCCCCCCTTAGGAAGATATGGTTCCCATTGCGTGCAGAGCCTCCATGAGGTGAGGAAGTTTCTGTTGAACTGGGTCCCTAGTGAGCCACTTGCCTTGGTGCAAGAGTTGGCCAGCTTTGACAACCCGATATAGTTGGATCTTTTTTTGGCGAGTGTTCTTGACCTTTGTGTCCATAATTCGATCAGTTGTGGCATGTTCCATGCAATCTAGGTTTAAATTTGTTGGTGTCAATTGTTCTGCAATGTCTGATGTGTCCAGCGATGGTGGGAAGTATGGTCAAAGTCAGTCCACATTGAACACTGGGTACAGGCCAAGGAATTGGGGAATGTTGATCTTAAAAGATTTGTCTCCCATAGCCTTGGTAATGGTTTAAGGACCATATCAGAGTGGTTTGAGCTTCTGATGGGCTCTGATAAGGCGTTATTTCTGCAAATGCAACTAGACTTTGTCGCCCACCTGAAACTTGTGTGGAACCCAATGTTGATCACGTCGTTGCTTTTACTTTGCATTTGACTTCTCCAGGATGTTGTGAACCTACTGGCAGATGTGTTGGATGTGTTCAATAAATCTAGTCGCTTTATCAACCTCACACAATACCTGTGTGGATTTTGTCTACATAGTCGCTTGAGGCATGGCAACATCAATCAGACACAATAGTTGAAATCCTAGACCCACTTGAAAGGGACTGCGACCAGTCGAGCTATGGAGACCTCTATTATAGCTATGTTGCACATATGGAAGTCTCTCATCCCAGGTTCGAGGATTCTTGGAATTGTACATGCAGAGTATGTGCACTATCATCCTATTGACGACCTCCATCTGGCCATCAATCTGGGGATCGAAGGCAGACGATTTGGTGAGCTTGGTGTCCAATAGTGTCCAGAGGCTTGAGTAGAATGTGCTCAGGAACCTGCTATCCTGATCTAATATAATGGTCTAAGGGATCCTAAAATGTAACCATACTCATTCAAAGAAGAGTTTCACAGTGTCCTCTGTTGTGATACTCTTCTTACAGGCCGCCAATATATCCATCTTAGAAAATTTGTCCACGACCACAAATACATAGTCATTATTGTTGGACACCTAATTGTCTATGGGTTGGTGTAGAATGTGAACAACCACGAGAGTCCAAGAGACCTTGGGATGTGGAACCCAATAGTCACACAAATGTACTATAAATGCGTACCATGTCAATAATAATGCATTCAATGTTTATCATCCACCTTTCCTATTTAAATTCCATGTGACTTTAATATGGTATCACAGCGGGCGTTTTCCTGTCCTACTCCATTCTAAGCCACTAATTTTGTGATTTCTATGTGCATGAAAGTTGGGCTATCAGTCCTACATTTGATGAATATCTTATCAGCTAAATTTTAGCTACATTCTATGCCTATGTAACTCCTCTCTCTGCCATTATTCGTGAAACGCATTGTCCTGCCTTCAACATTGTTTCCATTGGTTGTGAAAAGAATTGCCTTGAGCTTCCCTCAATAGCACTGCTCTGAGCGCTTGCATGGTAGCCATTTTTTTAATCTACCTGTCATTCTACAGATAATGTTTCTCATATAATGAAAATATTATGGGCATAACATTATGAAGACAGTGGTAGACAGGGGCACTAAGCGTTATTGGTCAGAGTTTCATGGTCCAAGAGAGAAATGCACATGAACCTTTTTGTCATATCGGTATTCGCATAGTCCTGAAGAAGTATACACCTCCTTCTTGGCAGCATTCTCCTGGTCCTGAGCTTGGTACCATCGATTCCTCCGCTTCTGGGTAGGTTGAGTCATCGGCACTTGACTGACCCCATCTCTCTCCTTCACCTAATGTTTAGTCTCTTCCTGGTGCTTCTTTGCAATAAGCCTTAGGGTTTCTTCCTTTTCCCTCTTGAGAGCCTCTTCCCGCATAACATCTGCATAAGTCCAAACGATAGCATCAGGGGTCTTGTCGCCCATGGCAAAGGCATCATTTCTGTCAAGAGAAATAATTCTGTTAAGCCTCCTTTTCCTATAATCATCTTCTCTATCAATAATCACTGGTGTTTCTTGAACCCAAAATAATCCTCCTCCTCTGTTATGCCTCTTGGCAAATCCTTCAGCACTGATTTGGGCACAATATACGAGGCCAATTTCCGAGAAATCTCTCTTTCAGTAGGATCTTGATCCTCTTCTTCCCTGTTCACTAGAATGGAGTGTTCATAAGCCTCGAACCTGTTAATTCCACCATACAAATCTGCATCAAAAGTTACGGTTGAAAGCGATGCGAGCTCTTGTTCCTCCTTCTGCGTTCCTCCTGAATTCGGGCAATATCAGCATCGAGAGTATCCATTTCTATGAACAAACCCTGGTGACACTATCTAGGGCTTTAAAATAATCAAAACCCTGCTTGATGCAAACCCAAAAAAAAGGAAACCCAAATGTAAAACCTCAATTTCCGACGATTCAGAGCCCTCCAAGATTGTATCGTTGGTACATGGACTGAGGGGTATAGGCATCCTTGATTCTTACTGAGTTATGTTTTAGCAGAAGATCGAAGAGGATGTGTTTATTTATGAGCAGAAGAAGTGTTGTAGCAGTGTGGCAGTGAAGGAGGAGGAGTCATTCTTTTGTGCACCCAATTATCACTTGCGGTTCTCCTACAGTTCCAGATTTGTGTGCCTATTGGATCACTTTTTGTATGCATGTAGCCACCTATACATCAGAGATCGAGTTGATTTCTTACACCTGTAGCAGATTTTTTTGATAGAAAGACGAGTTGTTCTCATCTCTGTAGCCAACTAATAGCCTATCACTACAGATCTGCATTTCCTATTCCTATAGTAGCTTGTTTGGAATGGCAAGTTGGGTTCAAACAGTGCCAGATCATCCCATTCAATCTTTGTCCATTGGGATAAATTAATAGGTGCATTCTCTCCATTAGTATTGTAAAAGTTTGGCGTTGCTCTCTGTGCTGGTTTCAAACATTGAAGGTTGCGAACTGAGTTTTATTTATTTTAGATTATTGTTGATGAATTGAGTTGACCTATTAAAGTTTAAAAATGACTCAAATTGGAAATTTATTAGAGATATTAAGAACTGTAATTATGTCAACTACTGAAAGCACAATCAACATTAGCAAGGAAACTCTTTTTGACATTCAAACTTTCTTGCAACATACACAAGAGAAGATTGATTTTTTGCAGCTTGAATCTCAACTTCAGCAAGATGAGTTACAACAACATAATAATCATGAAATACATCAACAACCAGCAAGTCTTCAAGTCAGTAATGTTGAGTTTGATCCCCATCAAGTGCCAATTTCAAGAGTAGTTTCACATAAAGATGCAAAAATTCAGCCTGCACTTCCCAAACAAATCATCAAACCTTGGGAAGAGCTTGTCCACAACAAGCACAAAACAGGTCTTGGATATGATAAGGAGGTGCCCTTTCATATTCCAGACTACTCCAAGCCAATCCAATTTCGAAGTGTTGGATTTCTTTAGGATGGTTCATCTTCACCTGCTCCTCATGACAGTTCACCTTCAACTGTTTCAGATTCTGGTCCTCTTCCACAGCAGCCACAATAAATTGTGAAATGCCAACACTGTGACCGAGTTGGCCATATGAAAGATCATTGTTTTGATCTTCATCCATGTGAGCACTGTCATAAAACCACCCATTCTTCACATAGATGCTTCAGAAACAAGCCTACTGCAAGAACAAGGATTCATCTTGGATGGATCACTTCTTGGCAATGGGCATCAACAACCAAGAAGATATTTCAATCATATGTTTGAACTTTTTCTAGAGTATTGAACAGTCTTGCAGTTGGGTTTTCTCCATAATCTCACCTTGTATCTGACAGGGGGGGAAGTGATTGTCATCTACAAGCTTCAAAGCCACATCAAGCGAGCCTGAGCCACAACCTGCCATACTAGATTCGGAGTTGTAGCCAGAGATAAAGATGCCCCTGAGCATGCCTTCAGTTGGTGATGCCTCTTCAAAAAATTGGGGACACTTCCTCTAGCAGAAGACTTCAGCTTCTTGTCATTTTTGGAAGAGTTCCAGGAATGCATTAAGCATTCCAGAGTTGTTGGTCATCCTTAAACCATCACAGATTGAGACCTCCCTTTTCAAGTTGACGTTCTCCCTTTTTATGCGGGGTGAGACCTCCCTTTCAAGGTTGAAGGTTTCCCTCTTCAAAACATGAGGAGCACTTCCTCTAGAAAAAGGCCTCAGTGTCATGCCAAATTTGGAAGAGTTTTGAGAACTGCACTAAGCATTCCAGTGGTGGTGGTCATCCTTAAACCACCCCCCTTATACCAACATTTTAGAGAGCACATTCAGCCTAGTGTTGCCATGCATTTTTTCACATTTTGTATTACAGATCTCTTCTTGGACTCATACATACCCATTCAGATTAAGGGGGGGAATGTTGGACACTTAATTCTCTATGGGTTGGTGTGGAATGTGAACAACCACAAGAGTCCAAGAGACCTTGGGATGTGGAACCCAACAGTCACAAGAATGTACTATAAATATATACCATGTCAATAATAATGCATTCAATGTTTATCATTCACCTTTCTTGTTTACATTTCATGTGACTTCAACAATTACCATGCTTGGTAGAAGGGAGGTGAGAAATATAGTCCATGGAGATGGATTCCCATGGTTGGCTGGGAGTAGGCAAAGGAGTGTACAAGCCTTGCTTCTTGATGGTTGGCTTGGTCACGGTGCATGCAGTGCAAGATCTGATATATTTCCCAACATTCAGTCATAGTTTGGGCCACTAAAAGTAATTTTGTAGTACAACCATAGTTTTCTCCACACCAAATTGTCCTGCGAACCGAATGTAGTGCGCCTCCCAAATCAGCTTCGCATGCTTGCTTGAAGGAACACAAAGGTGGCCTAGGTAGCATAATAATGCATCTTGGAGGTGGAAATCAAGAACTTGATTGCTAGCTACTAGCATTTGGTATGTCGACGCGAACTCTGGATCATTTTTGTATAGTTGCAACCATCTAGAGGTCTCGTGAACACAAGAGTTGAGAATAACAGTCAGTGTTGCAACTAGGGGCCGAGTGAGGCAGTCTGCAACATGATTGGTGCTGCCATTTTTGTGTTTAATTTTCAAGTGGAATTGTTGCAGATATGTATACCACTTCTGATGGAAATCGTTCTGCAACTTCCCCTGTATTTGTATAAACTAAAGAGGTCAGTGATTGGTGTGGATGACCATCTCCTTCCCCAGAATGTAGTGCTTCCATTGTCGAAAATCTTGCATAATGGAATACATTTCTTTATCATAAGTGGGGTACTTCCAAATTGTATCAGAAAGTGTCTCACAATGATAGGCCACTGGATTCTCGTGCTGGGTGAGGACTACACCAATAGCATGGTCTGAGGCACCTATCTCGATTTCAAATGGTTGTTGCAGGTCTGGCAATGTGAGTAATGGTGCAGAGCAGAGGTAGTGCTTCAACTCAACGAATGCCTTCTGTTGGGACTCAGACCAAGAAAAATTTTCTTTCGCCCCATCCTTAGCAATCTTACTCAAAGGAAAAGTGCTATGGGATAATCCCAACATGAACCTCCGATAGAAATTTGCAAGGCCAAAAGAGATGCGAAGCTCCGTTAGAGTGGTCGGGGCTGGCCAATCCCGAATGACTTGGATCATGATCGAGTCCACATGCACGCCATGATCATCTATGATGTAACCCAAGTATTGGACTTGGATCATGCCAAAGTTGCATTTCTCCAAGTTGGCACACAATTTGTGTTGTCGAAGAGTTTGAAGGACCTGTCAAATGTGTTGCAAGTGTTCTTCCCAACTCTTGCTGAAGATGAGGATGTCGTCGAGATAAACCATCACGAACAAGTTGGTGAAGGGCCGCAAGATGTCATCCATTAGCCTCATAAAAGTAGCAGGGGAATTTGTCAATCTGAAGTGAATAAATAACCATTCAAAGAGGCCTTCCTTAGATTTAAATGCAGTCTTTCATACATATGTGGGATCTATTGGAACCTAGTGATAACCAGACTTCAAATCGATCTTGCTAAAATACTTGGCCCCCTTGAGCTGGTCCAGCTGGTCATCAATCCATGGGATTGGATACTGTTCCTGACAATGATTTTGTTTAGTGTCCGATAATCAATGCAGAGCCTCCAGGTTCCATCCTTCTTCTATACAAGTACAATCGGGCTCCCACAAGGTGAGCAACTTGGTTGGATGTGCCCTTTTTGCAGCAACTCCTGGATTTGCCGCTTGATCTCTTGATTTTCCATAATGGAGCGACGATATATCGGCCCGTTGGGTAGAGGTGCTCCAGGAGTCAGATCGATTGAATGTTTGACCTAACAATGCAAGGGTACCCCTGCGGGTGAGGAGAAGATGTCCCTGTATTCTTCCACGACCATATCCACTTGCTTCTACTGCTTGGAGGAACCCTTCCCAGGGGCCATGGATGTGGCTATGACCTTCCCCTTACTTTGAGAGCAAATTGGAAAGAACAAAAAAAAATCCCAGCCTGGGAGATGACCTTACTACATTTCTTAGCAGAGATCAAAGAGATGGTGGTAGGTGGGGCTACCTATGGTATCATGTATAACTTAGTACCAAAATAAATAATACAACATACCTCTTCCATAAGTATGGTTATCTTAATAATACAAAACTTCAAGAGGAGCAACATCACGCAATACCTCATCTGTGAAGGGATTTTTGATGTTGTAGGGAAGGTGACACTACAGGCTGACGCAAAGATCTCTTCCTTGGTGAAGCCACCCAATGGTGTACGACTGCAGATGTGTTGTAGTCGTTAGACCAAACCACTTCACGACCTCTGTTGAAATGAGGTTCTTTTGGCTCCCGCTGTCAACAATGCACTGCAACAGAGAACCCTTCACCCACATCTATGTGTGGAATAGGTGCTCCACCTATTCTAGATCTTCAGGCTCAATATTCTAGATCTTATTGTTGGCCACAGTAGCATTGGGCTCTGCATCAATGATTTTCTTCCCTTTGCCATTCCCCTTGTCAGGTTCTGACTCAAATTTGGAACATGTGTCGAACTCAAAAGCCTTCATCTTGAGCACTAGTGACTGCTTGGCACGACATTCACTTGTGTTGTGTGTGGAGCTCTTATGGAACTCACACCACTTTCTCGTGTCCTTCTGTCTTCGTGGCATTGTTCTTTGTTTGTGGCTTCGGTGTGTTATACTGGGTCGTCAGGGACTTGGATTTTCCCTTTTCTCTACGGTTTGGGGGCATCTTTCCCTTGCTTCAAATTCACAAATCCAAAGTCTCGCTTTTTATTTTTAAGCTTTTGCTCAATCTTGACAGTGTATCAGTATGCCATTGCCGAGCGAGGAGATGTCCAAGAACTCTATCTCATCCTAGATGTACCTATGTAGACAACTGTGATACTTGAGTACCAAATGTTTCTCATAATCCTTGATATCCAACTTCGTTGCAAGGGTATGAGAAACATTGGTAAACTCTGGCACGTCTTGGTCCCTTCCCTGTCACAGTGTGGTCCAATTTATGTATTTATCCTCATAGCTCCCGACAAGGTAGTACTGCTCCTTGATGTCATCCCAAAACAAATTCCAAGTGGGTATAGCCGAAAATAGTGAGGGCATACTTTCATCCTTCTGCTCACAGTAGGTTTCCCACTAGTCCTTGACGTGGGGGGTGGCTTTGAGAAGAGCAAAAGTAATCTTTTCCCAGTTGGAAAAATCAATAACAAAAAATATCCTTCTAGCAGATTTAACCATTTATCTACGGCATCCGCATCTATCTGACCCTGAAATATGGGAATGTCAAAGTTAACTTGTACCTTAAAGGGGTGGAGCTTCCAGAGTAGCTACTGGAAGTAGATGTGTCACCCTTGGGTAACCGTTGAAGGATCTGGGAAAAATTGTCCATCATCGCGTTCCTCTGTCGCTAAAGGGCTTCTTCAAGCAAGATTTTGAAAGGATCTCTTACCCCCTCATCTTTCTTTTCTTCCCCAATGGGAGGCCGTAGGGATTTGCGAGGATGGTCTTGCAAATGTTTGACGAGTTCAAGCCCTAACTCCTTATATCCCTACCTCGTTGGGGACATGCAAAGAAAAACAGAGAAAGAGCAGACCACTCTAATACCAATGATCTGAATTTAAACAAGAACACAACAAATAATAGATATAACCATGAATACAAAGATGCAGCAGAAACAACACTTCATTTCATTAATATCAAATACTAAAATATGCTTACAAACAAAATGGAAATAAGACTAGCTCGAGTGATGGTAGCTTATCTCTGAGAAGAGATGTGGCAGCTACATGCCTTTGAACTATGTTACAATGAGGATCAAGGGCATATTTATTATTGAAAAACATGAGAAAATTCTAAAGAACCAAAACCCTAACCCCAGGAGATATAATGCCAAGAGTTTGTGGGCCCTGTTGGGGTTAGTTGGGCATCCAACTTCCCTAGGTCATAACTTGGTCATGTTATCTCCCTTTGGCGCGTATGATACATTTTTGGAAAGGTCTCTCTGAGTACTACAATATTTTCCACATGCCTTTGTATGAGACCTCAAAAAAAGTCGTTTAGGGGATCAAAAGTTCTTCGGAAGTTCAAGAAACGAAAAACTACTAAAAATAGTAAATGCTGAAATAAGCAAGGAAACAAATGAAACTAACTGAAGGTCTAGGTGGGATAGGTGGGTGGCCACCAATATCCACCTGGATCACTATCATCCCAAGGGTTCACCTTTATGTGCTCCTTTGGTTCTTATGGGGAAGCCCTCCTAGGGTGATGTGCCTATGGGACCTATTCGCACTGGAACTCCGCCAATCAATGTTATTGCTACCTACTAACTTCTCAGGTTTACGTCATCCTAGGCAATCCCTTTGTGCATTAATTTCATGACCTCTAGAGAACCTCCTGTTGGGATTATGTGTAATAGGCTCCACCATCAACCAATCACCATCTACTCCACTTAAATAATCCGCCACATCTGGTGAAAACACCAAACGTGGTCACCAATTTACCCCTTTTCCAATTTAACTCTACAATATTTAACATTTTGGTGCACTTACCTTTGACTGGTAATAACTTCTGATCCAAGAGGTCATTTTGATACTTCAATATATCGTTGGAAATCTATTTTTAAACATTGTCCAACTACGCCACTTCCAAGAGCATCTGAGTTGATATTACGAGGCAAACATTCCTTCAAATCTAGGGACTTCCAACCATCATAGTTATAGTATTATAGCTTATTCAATTGTCTTGCTACTCTAATGATTCTCTACCAAAGACTGCAGGAACCATAACAATCCCCTGAGCTTGAAACACCATGCACATCAATGCTAGCCCAATTGACATCAATGCTAGCCTAGTTGACATTAATGCCAACACACTTTATGCCACCAACCAACCTAACAATGCCAACAATCCAACAAAGGAGTAGATGTATGATCTTGTACATGAATTATTGAGCTTCAAAAAGTATTCCCCTTCCTACCCCTTATTTCTTCTTGAGCAACTCACTCTTTTTTTATTAGCAACAATTGAAGAAAACAAGTCGTATGAAATGACTACCACCATGACTTTTCTAGAGACCTTCAATCATAGTAACTTTGTAGAGAAACATTTGTTGTGTGAATTGTACCTGTAAGAACTTATTTGGTATGGAGAGAAGAGTTTTAATCTCTCACCCTAAGTGGGGGACATCCGATTAAGAGCATATACATCATTTGTTCAAAACCAAATAAACTGGAAATTGGCTTATGAGGCTGTAACAAAAAACCAAGAAAACAAGTTATTGTGGAATCTGTGGGGATCATGGCCCTGTTGCAGTAGTGGTTAGAACTTATGGAAAGTTCCTTGGGTCTTCGAAGTGGATGACTATTAGGCATGATGTCTGAAGAGGAATCCAGGACCTTTTTTCTAGAAATATTGAATAGATAAAACAAGGTGCATTAGAAGGTAGTAGATTAAGTTAGGAAGCATATGGTAAGAGACTAAAGGATAAAGATCCATACTACTAGCCACATTTGTTACATTCCCTTTTGAGAGTACCAATATGTGTCCATTGTATCAAGTGTTGTGGGCCTAGATGGCTTGGATTGAAGTTTCGATTTACTCTGATTCGACTCCTAGTGCCTAGGTATCAACATTATTATTAGTTGAAGCCTAGAGATGCAAAAATATGGTGGGAAGAGCTCATTATTTCTGATGGTTTAGGGCTAATTTGTCCAAGACAATTAGGATTCTCAGCATTCTAACTACTCACTAAAATGAGGCAATCGTTGTGGCATCAATCCTATTTGCAATTAATTTGTTGTAATTCTTTTAAAAAATACCTCCAATTACTATTATTTTAACATCCTGAGAATTGAAAGATTCACATGGTTGTTCATCAAAATTTGTACCATGATTGGGCTACACAAACAAACTTATAAGAACTTGGAGCTCTTTGCTCTTAAAAGGGGGTTGACATTATTGTTTTGAACTCTGCAATTGTACATCTTTTTTTAGAATTAGTGCAATCCTTAACAATGTCGCGATTTGCCTTATGATTTGTTTTTCTCGCTTGTGAGCTATAAGCTTTTCCAGCTCCATTCTAAGGAGGAATAACCCTCCTCTTTAACAAGGATCAGTGTGCATACATAAAGGTAGCATAGTTACTTTGTTTATTTGCTTGTAGGTTGTGGTTTCAATTCCTTTAATTTTGCTTTATCACTATTACAAAATCCTTATTGTATTAAGGCCTCGTTGTTATTGATATGTTACGATAGCTTGCATAAGGGTTGAACAATAGAATATTAACATTCAACCATAGCCATCATAGAATTAATCTTCGTCATTCATATGTTATTGTTGTTGATTTACAACTATTACAAATTACTATGATTTACCTTTGTTACAGAGTTTTGATTTACTTTTGTTACAATTTCCCTTTATTGTTTTCAATCATATGTCATTGATGCCATCTCAAGGGTGGCATTTATGTTAAAAGAGTGGTTGTGTTGTTACAGTGATTTCATCTCTAGATTGGTAGCGTAATTACTAGTGATTGTGTGATTGTGGTTGAGCTATTCATACAAGTGACGACTTGATTTATGTGAGTGTTATTTCCTTTCTGCAAGAGTGGTTTAGAGTAGTTGAGTGCTCTTTTATTTATGCAAACGTGATTTCCATTCCTAGAACTATGTGCAAAGAGTTTTCTTTTATGCAAGTGTGAAGTTTGACACCGAGATCTTTATTCACAAAAATGAAGTTGATTTTCATTCATGCAAGTGTGAATAGCTAGAGTAACATTGGGCTTTGATTAAGAGTTGAGTTCTTCTTGAGGAGCATCATGTGTCTTAGGAAATAATTAGTTCTAGTTAATGAATGTTGCCTACATATACTATGCTCAATAACCTTGAAATAAATAGACCTACCTTGGTTGACAATTTATGTTAGTGAGGTTGCATTGTGAAGACAATAAAATCCACCAACACCTTACAAAATATAAGTAGTAGCTAATCTAAAAAAAAAATGATGGTGTTTAATTACTAACTCACCCAAAAATTGCAATTATTGCACATAAAACCATAGCATATTACTTAAACCAAAAAGCCTGCCTTCACTTACAGAAATTCTAATGCATTTGGAAGGGCTTCAATAACTCTAATGTTGTGGACACTGGTCATTTCCTATTATGTGTGACTTCCCAACCACAAGTTGTGATGCATGTTTGTTATCTAAGAAGCAACTAAAATCCATACTACCAACCTCTATACATTTTAACTTGTGAGGTACCACACATCAAGAGGGATCAAATCTCTTTTCACTCCAAAAGTGATTTGCACGCAACAGATTTGATCTCTTTTGACACTCAGTAGATCTCGAATTAAAATGGATCTAGGCCAGTATTTTATAAATTTCACATCTCTATATATAAAAGTATTCTCATATTTTATTTTATTAAAACTTTGATTTAATCTCTATGGAATATCCACTAAATATTTTTAGTAGCGAGAGTAAAAAGTTTAGATATATATCAAAAGTATAACCTTTTTTCTTCTTGATTTAATTTTTAAAAATATTATAAAATTAAGTTAAAATAAAATATTTTGATTGTGATATGAGTTACGATTTTTCAGCATGTGAAATTAATAAGTCATAGTATGGTAAAATGGAGGTGAATATAAATTTTGTTATATTGTAAGTTTATCGCAAGTATTAAGTTTTTATGTGTTTATTAATTAAATTTAAATATGGTTTGACTCTAAAAATGGATTTTCCGATTGACCATTATTAATTTATCATTCACCAATTCAACTTATAATGTTTAACTTTGAAAAACAATACTTGGTTTTCAATATCATTAAAAAAAATAGTTTTCAAACATTTGATGGAACCATAACTTGAAGGTCTTATTGTAGTCTTTGCATAATATAATCTCATCTAAATAACTACATCACATATTTTAAGCCATAATTTATAGATATGATTCCAATATTCATCCATGATTTTTAGATATTTGTATCCAAAAATAAAAATAAAAATTCAAAATAACTCGGTAAATAACGTATTTACCATAAGTTACTCCCCAACATAGTTTAATCAAGGCCTTGCATAAAAATGGGTAGAAATAAGATGTAAATAAATATACTTATTAGGAGTCACTTCCCACCATTATTTATGCTTTCCTAGCCACTTTTGTAGGAGTAAAACTATAAATGTACAACATATTTATTTAACAAAATTTATGCAAGTTCTTGAGCCTCGAGGATCAATTAATTTATCCACTTCACATCTCAATTTATTAACTTCTTTCAAGACAAGACTATTCAATTGCAACACTTGTTTTAATTTATATGTTCAAATGGATCTTAAAATATAACTAGTATTTATATGTTATATATTTTAATGTGGACATAGTCTAACTTATAGACAAATGATCTCTTTTTTTTTAAGATCATTTTTTCTGGTTAATTTTAATCAAAATCCAGCAAAGATTTTTAAAATCTTGAGTTTAAGTTGTTTAACTTGTAAAATTTGAGTGTCCCATAAATTTCTCAGAAAGAACCAGCATTAAAATATTTATATTCATTTACCAATACTACAATATCTTTCCAGAATACAAGCTCTAAATCACTTTATACTAAATTGTAGAACACCAGTACAACCGCAAATACATCATAATTTGGAGATGGCCAATTTAATCAAGTCCTTTCTTAATATCTTTCCTGCGGCATTTTTTGGAATCTCGCTTACAAAATCCACATGACGAACCTTCTTGTATGGTGCCACCTATGAAGACAAACCGAAACCAGGAAGAAGTATGACATGTTTAATAATGATAGTAGGGACATAATTTGCGAAATTTGATGAAATAATTAAAAAATTCAAAACTATACCTCTGCTAGTTAGCAATTCTCAAAACCTCTATTGACAGTCTAAATATATCGTATTTACAACGCAAATTCCCTGTTGAGCTACAAAGTTGATTACACTGTTTTGAGATAGTGTGCTTCCCGTTTTCCTTACAATATATGCCATTGGAACCAGGCCAGCTTCTTTGTCTGGAAACCTGAAACCATGCATAATATTTTAAGTCTGACTCTTCAACACCATAGAAATCAATGACCAGGTATAATATATTTTGCATAGAGGATTCTTTGTGACTGACACAACTCAGGACTATAATTGTAAACTTTGTACCTTTGACTCTTAGGGGATCGGTCACATCATGAGCGTTGGTCTTTTAGTAGCCTACCTTGTATCTACCATAATAACCTAACAGAATACAACATGATGTTGATTTGGTTTGGGTGAAGCACAAGGCCCAAGTATATATAACTCTGTGATGGTGAGGCATTCATGATTATTAGGAATCCATGTCTTTACTGTGGCTTGGGAAGTTCATGTCAGCTGGTTATAAATACAACACCTATAGGCATTTTGCACCATTAGGTCAAGAGAATTTGAGATGAAACCTTAGAGTTAAATAACAGAATAGGAAACCTCTCTGAAGCAGTTTCCACGTCAGTTTCTGAACAATGGTCATGGCAAATGAAAATTTAAAAAAGGCAAGAATTACTCAGAACTACATGCTAAGAATTGAGTATGAAGAAACATTGTACTTACGGTATTACTGCAACATCTGTAATCTCAGGGTGAGAATGTAGAAGTGATTCTAATTCAGCAGGAGCAACCTACAATGGCATGTCCAGGAAAAATTAAAAATTATGTTATGGTTGAGGTTAAGTATTGAATCACTTGCAAAATTTGGACATCAACAAGTTAAGAAAGTTAAGAGACTTGTCAAAGAGAAGCAGATTATACCCGGTAACCCTTATATTTGATCAACTATTTCAATCTGTCCACTACAAAGATGTAGCCTTCATGATCAATGTAACAGAGATCACCTGTTCATAGCCAACCATCCAAATCCAGAGTTGAACTAGTCGCTTCCGGATTGCTGAAATAACCTGCAATAGAGTAAAACTGATTTTTTAAATCTTTAAATCTGACCTTTAAAAGATCTGTTTATTTAAGGCAACGATACATATCCACGATCCTCATCTGCCAGAAGTTTCCTTTTCCAAAAGATGTAATTTTCTCAGGGTTAAGCGAAGAAGTCAAGCTCAAGGGCTTGCTTCACCACAGCTAATTGAGAACCTCCAGAGAATTGGATTGGAATTTTTTCCCCTTGCATAACTCTATTCCACCATCTTAGAGTTTTGTTTGTTGGTATAAAACTTCGATGAAATACTCCCTCTCTAGAGCAGGTTTTGAACTATGCATTGCATTGAAGTTTCAATATCTTTATAATTTATTTCATGATATAAATATTATGAACAAAAGAAAGTCTAAGAAAGAGAACATACCTTTCATGAGATATGGACCACAAAGCCACAGTTCTCCTTTCTGGTTTGGGGGCAGAGGAGTTCCTGAAACAGGATCAACTATCTTTGCTTCAGTATTTGGAGACAACAAGCCAGCCGTTCCATAGTGACTACTTTCTTCTTGACTGTCTGTGGATGCCCCCGTTCCCATTGTTTCCGTTAGCCCATAGCACTGCAAAATTTCATGCAACCTTACTTGAGAAAAAGCATAGCCTAGGTGTAAGCTTACCGAGATAGTTGTAAGGTCATGGCTCTAATATCATGGTAGCAAACAAAAAAATGGCAGAAACTGTCCTAGTTGTTGATGATTAGTCAGAGATATTCAATGTTCAATGCAAGCCCCTGTACTCGTTAGATGCTTGTGTCTAAACATGGCTAGGCATATACACGCTGGCTAAAAAGACCCCATAGGTGTGATGTTGCTAATATCTGCGATCCATCATCCAGGATATACTTCAAATTACCTCTAAATGCTTTCTATGTCTGGTACACGTGCCCCTGGGCTCTAGAGTATCATATGGGTGGGAAAAAGCTATCAGTCAAACCTCTGTACAGGCCAAGAAAAGGCTGATCCTACCCATACAATCATCTGCTCACTAGGTTTGAAGTTTGTGACTAGCTATTTTTTAATACCAGATGCCTAGTCACCCCAGCTATAGCAATTTGGTCCCAAAGACAAACACCACTGCTGTAAACAGAATTAGCCAGACTACACAACCTGGTTTGATAAGAGGAAGGAAATCTGCCTAACATCGAAACCGGAAAATAGTCTAATGAACTCTACTTTTCCTTGAGGTTAGTGATTCTTGAATGCAGATTCTTGCTTCTAAAAACTTGAAAAAGGTCCATGGATTTTAATCTTGACTTTGTTATAGCTACCTAGAAGGAAAGGTTATTGCTTATTAGTTCAATTCCAAAATACTTTTCTCTGATCCATAGCTAGGGCCAGATGCATTTCAACAATAGATTCCAAATCTGGCTGGTAAAAGCTCTGTTGTATAGGTACTGAAAGGTCAATCCTGTGTTTAAAGGTAAAGAGAGAAGGCCCCTGTTAGCCCTTATTTTCCCTTACAGGAAGACCACTGCACTAGGCTAAAAATTAATGAGGCACACTTAACCTACCTAGTAAAGACAGGGGTTGTAACTTTTTATACCCTCCTGACTGGTTGGAGAGAGTGATTATCTAGTCAGTGTCCATATCTTTAAAAAACTTAAATTCTGTAAAAGAAAGCAAAGTTAGTGTTGTAGTTTTTGTATTTCTATAGCAAGTAGACCAGCATGGCAGAAAAGAAGAAAACAACTTTACTTGTCTTACTGTGACTCCAGGGAACCCAGAAATAAACTCCTCTGTAGACTCCTTGCTCAGGGGAACGCCACCACATATAACAGTGTGCAAAGAACTCAAATCATATTTCTTTGCAATATCGACTTTGTTCATACCCAACAGGATGGGAGGCACAAGAGGCAAATAGGTGATTCTGTACTTCTGAATCAACCGAAGCATCTCCACGAGATCAAACTTAGACAACACAACAATGGTGGATCCGGAACCAAGCAACTCACAAGCAAAAGCCGCGAGCCCATATATATGAAACATGGGCACCATACCCAGGAACGAATCAGTGTGATTCCGGGTACTATTCTCAGGCGTGAATCCCAAGCGCTTCAGCACAATGCAAACCATAGCAATCAGATTTCTGTGGGTGGAAATGACCCCTTTGCTCATTCCAGTAGTCCCAGATGAATAGAGCAGTGTGGCAGTATCGTCTTGCCGGAGTTTAACAACAGGGGCATGGGCAGGATTCGAAGTCAGGAGCTTGTGTAGAGTAGAGATGTAATTTTGGTCATTCTGGGAGGCTAATTCAGATGAAGAAGAAAAAATGAGCACAATGGCCAATTTGGTGGCTGCCAATTTGACAGCCAAAGATGGAGTTGCAAAGGCCAACACGGCTGCCGAGTCTCTGGCTTGCTTCGCTATCTCAGCCGCGATATGTAGCGGATTGGTGGTCGTAACGATGGCTCCAATGGACAAGACAGCCATGCAGATTATGGGGAAATAGATTGAATTCGGCGAGAGGATGAGTACAACGTCGGATTTTCTGATGCCAAGACCGGCTAAACCAGCGGCAAGTGACTTTACGCTCTGCCATAGTTGGGGAAATGTGGTGGTTTCCCAATGGCAGAGTCGATGAGGGCTATGCGGCCATTGTGGCGAAGCGAGGAGATGTAGGTGGGGAGATCCAGGAATTCGTCTTGGGAAAATCTACTAGTTTTCGATTGCTCTAATACGTCTGGTTGCAGCTGCAATATCCGCTGCGGGGATCGATCTGGAGACCCATTGCTCTGTGGAATTCTGGATTCAATATACGAGGAAAAAAGAAAATAAATTTGTGTACAGGGAAGGGAATTAGCAGATGGACGGAATGGAAAGGATTGGGACTGGGTTTCCATGGACAAAATATAGTACAAGGACGATGGCCTGTGATGCTCGTTCTGTTAATATATGGTAGCAGGCCGAGGGCCTGTGCAGCGTCGTGCCTGACTTTTAAAATTTGGGAGGTGGCAACTGCGCGAGAGATAGGAGTTACATAATCTGGAACCTTTATGGATGTGGGTTTTTTAAAGGAATAGTCTACCCACGCGGAGGAATTGCCCGGTTTCCGTCGCCGCCCGAAAAAACCTCTGGTTCCGGCAGCCGGCAATTCCTCTGCCCCAGCTCCGCCACCATCCGCATTTAATGACGACGTCTGACAGGAGTTCCATCGCGTCTTGCCGCCATTTACACCTCAATTCGAATTGTGGAAGTAACCGCTGGCTGCATTAGACCCGGCACTCCGCTGCAGCGCACCAGGGCACCAGGTCACAAGAACAAGTAGAAACCGAAACCCTCCAGCGTTAAGAAGAATCTCCAAGTTGAATGATGACAAACTGTAAGGGAGGTTACCAAACCCGCAGTGAAATCATGGCTCCATAAGAACCTTAATCATCATGAAGGGCGAGGTAACATTACCAACCTGCAATGACATTTCCCAAAACCGCCAAGGAAACTGGAAGGAGGAATGAAACGAACTACAAGAATGAGTTCGAAGAGGGAAAAGTAACCCACCAGTTTGCAAACGGAAGAAGGGAACGTCGGACTGCAAGGAAAGGCAAACCAGGGGTCACATATTGACATGCTTCAGTGTGGGTCACTGTATGATGCATAGATCAGTTTTCATTAGTGTTCCAAATGCTCAAAAACAACATTTAACATCATAGTTTTTCAAGGTTACTATCTAATCAAAACAAGGTGTCAACTTGTCATGAATAGGCTTAGAAACTGCACTGAAACAATCAATAAAAAGATGAATTCTTCAGACTTGTTTTCTGAGGAAACCCTAGGCCAAGCAAACTACAGAATTAGAGTTTGATTTCATTTTGTTACAGGTCTGATTACAGTTGAAGGAGCGAGGTCCTAGTCTTCTTAAAAAAAAAGGTGTTTATATTGAAAAGTTTTCAAGTATTTTGTTTCTGCGCTGAAACCAGGCTGTCTTGAATCGAATGTCCTGGAGCTCTGTCTCTCTGGGCGGGCTATATATAAATGTATTTGGCTGGATATAGGCTACCATCATTGACAGATTTGCGTTATCCGATACACCAAGGAGTCAACCAAACAAGATTACATTCTAGAGAGTCAGCAGATCTTTCAAACTCTAAATGATAACCTTAAAACGCTTCAAGCTACAATGAAATGAAGGGGAGACTAGCATTGATCCGAACTAGAATTTGCAATCGGAAATCCTTATGAACAGACCACTTTTATGAAAAAGGTATGTAAGAAACTATCTTCTGAGTGTTAGGGTCCCTTCGCAATCCTTCAGCAAGTTGAATGAGTAGCCTATTCTCTACAATTACTAGCAAGCGTCAAGGTACATAACCCATTCCATGTTTTTAATTTAAAGAAGGAAATTGCAGAGGATTTTATAATTTCATAAGATTTACCTCCCCTTGATGAGGAAGGAAAATTGCTCCTGATAGATGAGCATATCCTGGTTTCCAAAGATGAAAGGTTAAGAAACAGGGTTCTTAAAAATATCTGGTGCAGTGCAAAGATCTGCCCATTGAAGATGCCTCTTGGAAGGAACCTAACAGCTGCCAACATCCTTCATTGCTTACATTGATACAAACACATTCAGGAGAGCCAGACTTCCAATGAGCTCAATTCGTCTCACAAGCAAAACCAGAGCCAAATAAATGGTAATTTGAATTTACTGATGAAATTTCATGGTATGACATGTTAGTCAGAGGACTTTGTTTTCGTCGATTTAGAGGATTTTATTAGCCAGCTCATCCAAGAAGTTAAACCTCTTGTCTGAGATAAAAAATAATAATTTTTGGTCAAATTAAAGCTAGAATTTAATTTGTGGTTCTAGAATCGAACATAGCTGCATGCATTCAAAAACAAGGGTTTCTCTAAAATTAAATCTAGAGGTGTGGAACTTGAATCCAATGTAGTTGCAAGAGTTCACAAACAAGACTTTTCCTAAACGTAGAGCTAGAATTGTGGAGCTTGAATGCAATGTCATACTTATGGCTTTCACCTCGTTTCTTGACAACAACTGTGTTATACAGAAAAATTTTGGTCTAGCTGAACCAACACTATATTCATTCAAGATTAGTTTGTCTTTACAATTGGGAGTGGCTCACCTGAAAGCTTTGGTTATTCTGTTTATTGTGTATGTGATTGGAAGTTTAGTCTTAAATTTCTTCAAATTTTCACTCTAAATTGTCTTCCCAAGCTTTTTAATTCATAATCAAGTACTCAGCATTCAATCTTTCCTATGAGATTTTAAGGAAAATATATTGTGTGAATATCTGCTGAAAAAGTAGATCTGAAAAGGTTTGAAAACACAATGTAGTTTAACTTTGGACTATTAAGTGCACAACCGCAAATGATACTTGCCTTCATCCAGTGGAAACTATCTAAATAAAGGATAAAATTAGACAGTAACCTGATACTGATTCTCATACAAACATCCCTGACAACCTTGAGACTTAGTTCAATCTCTAAAAGGGATCATCATTCTAAATTTAACACATCGGAAAATGGAAATCAGTGATGCCAATGAAAATTTTCATTGATCTTATACAGGCTAACGAGGTTCATTCATTTATAGGTCAGTTGAGAGGTGACCAGATGATAAGCTTAATCTGAAAATGAGGAACCCTTTCATGCAATACAGAGCATTCTCTACCTTTTCATAAATTTTCAATCTCATCTAGTGTTCTGATTTTCTACAGAAGGAAAGTTTATGGTTATACTAATGTATAATAGTTCCAGCACTGTTTTCAGTTCCTAACATAAACTATTAAGAAGTGTTGGTTTTACAGCCTTCCCTTGTCAGTCTGTTCTGCCTAGACACTTGCAATAATGTTTGTTAAAGTCCTATAGCAGTGGAGTAACTTGTACTTAACTGTAATTTCAGGAAAAGGACATAGCTACGGCTGCAGGGAAGCTTGCAGAGTGCCAGGAAACTATACTTGTTCTTAGTAAGCAGTTGAAGGCCCTTGCTTGCCCAGTGGACACCATGGAATTTCCATACGAGGCAGAAAAGGTTTAGTCAGGAAAAGGTACATCTTTCACTCTAGGGTGAGATCTGTTTTGCTAATAAGAACCAGTTGAGACTAGAGATTCAAAGCATGCTGAGGAGAGCATGACAAATTGTCAATTTTTCTATGGCAGAGAGCTGAAAGGGACCAAAGATATGAAATGGATGCTCCTTGGAGTCCTCGTAGCCAAAGTGCTTCATGGGCATCAGAACCTGAGAATATCAGCACAGCAAATGGCAGAGGATGTGCTAGTGAGTGGACTAGTGAATCTGGTCTTGTTGCTTCTGATCTATATAAAGTGAGTGTACCAGATTCACCAATTGTAGATTATTTGGATGGATGTTTAACATTGCATACCTACTCTGATACGGAAGAAAGCTCGCCAGCAGGGTCTCCAGTGAAATCTACACAACAGAGAAACAAGTTCACATGTTTCTCATCAGAAAGTGAATTCCCAAATTCTGTCAAAACATATGGAGGGGAGTCACCTACATCTTCTTCATCATCATTTTCTTTAGCATCCACTTTCTTTTCAAAGTCACGGGAGTAGCTTATGTAAGCACTTTCATGTTGACAATAATACTGAGAGGGGGGGTGAATCAGTATTATCTAATTCTTTTACCAAATCCTTTTTATTTATACTTTGAATTATTTTGCATACCAATACCATAAATAATGAGCATGAATCAGAAAAGAAGTCAGTCAAATCAAAGAACACCAGATATAAGGTGGAAACCCAATGTGGGTGAAAACCACCTGCTGCAATATGTCTCTATCTTCTTTCAAATTAGAAACTCCTTTTTCAATGGTCTTGTACTGGTGTAGTCCTTTACCAGTACGCAGGCTGCAACCTGCTGAGAGCTTCAACTCTCTCTCGTTTTCCAGTCTCTCCTGAAAGGGAGCTACAACCCCCTACTTCTTTTCAAGGACCACTTTTCATAAATTTTCAAACTGGATCCATATACATAAAATGATCATCAAGTACATGTAAATTATACAGTCAGCTGCAATAACCAGATCAACGATAACAGAACAAAACCCAGAACACCTTATCAACAGAAAAATCCAACCAACAGAAGATCTTAACACAGATACGCAGTTTTTCTTTTTTTCTGGCCTGCGTTGCTACGCACTTCTCCTTCTGCCTCTCTGTGTATACCCGTAGAGCTCCTTCTGCTGGACAGCGTGGCCACGCACTGCTCCTTTCACTGATCTGCGTACAGTACGCACCTAATGGCACTATTGCTCCGCGTACTTCCCAGGAGATACGCACTCAAAAGAATAATCGCGCCGCGTACTTTCACAGCAGGTACGCACCCAAAAGAATAATCGAACCGCGTGCTGCTATAGAGGGCATGCACCTGAACCACTGTCGCCCTGCGTACCTACGCACTGATCCTTCGGCGCCTCTGCGTACCCACGCACAGAACCTTCGGTGCCTCTGCGTACCCACGCACTGAACCTTCGACGCCTCTGCGTACCTTGGACTAGGGCTGAAATAACC
>APFE030969280.1:0-16577 GCA_000404065.3 Pinus taeda
AGACGCATGAGGGGATTAACATTTCCTAACCCTCAAGACACTTCATCATGACTTTTACAACTTTACATCTCAAGGGGGAGAACCCATTTGACATAGACCCTCATAAACCACCCAGTTCTGCAACCAAACATAATCTAGCAAATCAATACTCTAGGATTCTCCTAAGACTCTAATGATAAAATTCATTCCGGCTTTGGGGTCAGGTTGAAGGAAAATTCTGCCGATCATGGATCGGTGAGACGAAAAACCTTCCGGAATGAAGATTATCACTAGAAAATTAGGTCCACCTAGGCAATTTACATACATGACTCAGCTCTGCTAAGATTATTTACATCAAAATGCAGACTGGGTTTACAACTTAATATGATAAGGAGAATGACGATGACTGTCGAATGACACGAACATCTCGATCAAGCGTTGTCCCTTTTTGCAAAGAAAAAGAGGGTGTACTGCTATGGGTAGTTGACACGCAACGGCCAACATGTCCCTTGATCTGTTACAATTTCTCTTCGAACACCAAAACGAGTAAAAATATCCTCAAAAAGAAATGAAACTACAGTATTTTCAGTAGCAAAAGGAGTGCTTTAACTTCTACCCATTTAGCGACATAATCAGTACATACTAGAATATATTTCTTTTGCTTTGAAGGTGGGCTAATTGGTCCAACAAAATCCAGTGCCCATTTTTCAAATGCTTCGATAAGTACCTGTGGTTGCAGTGGCATCTCATTTGAAAGAGCAGGTTTGCCCATTCTTTGACAACTATCGCATCTCTTGACATATTCCTTGGTGTCCCTAAAAATGGAAGGCCAATAATATCCTAAAAGCAGGACTTTGTAAGCAGTTCTCTTGTTAAAAAAATGTCTTCCACATGGCTCATCGTGACAAGCTTTTAGTATCTCTGGTATTTCGTCCTCCCGAACACATCTTCTGATGATGAGGTCTGGTCCTGTCTTATATAATTCATCATTTATCCATGAGTAGGATGTGTTATTGTGGACTATTCTTCTTTTTTCTCTAGGAGATAAATGAAATGGCATTTTTCCTGTGGCTAAATAGTTAGCAATATCTGCATACCAAGGTGATTTAGTAGATATTGCAAAGAGATATTCATCAAAAAATTTATCTTCTACGAGTTGAACATTGTTTTCATTTTGTATTCTAGATAGAAAATCGGCAATTGGGTTCTGTTTTCCTGGTCTATGTAGAAGGGTTATGTTGAATTCTTGTAAAAGTAGGATCCATCTAGTTATTCTTCCATTAGTGACTGGTTTATTCATTAGGTATCTAATGGAAGAATGGTCTGTGTGGACAAAGGTTTCATAGCCAGTTATATAATGTCTAAATTTATTAATGGCATGAATTATAGCTAAGAACTCCTTTTCGGTTACAGTATAATTTAACTCTGTAGGGGTTAAATTTTTACTAGTATAATAAATGGCATAAGGAGAGATCTTTTTGTCCTAAAACAACTCCTAAGGTTGAATCTGAAGCATCTGTTGAGATATGGAAAGGCAATTTCCAGTTAGGTCCTTTTAAGATGGGTGCTTCAGAAATTCTCTTTTTCAATGTTTCAAAGGCAACTTGACATTCGGAATCCCAACTGAATTCACAGTCTTTGGTGAGTAATTTAAAGAGTGGGGATGAAATTTTTGTGAAATTTTCTATAAATCTTCTAGAGTATCCGGTAAAACCGAGAAAACTTCTAACATCCTTTTGACAACTTGGCATTGATAACTTGGAAATGACTTCCACCTTAGATGAGTCTACCTTAATTCCATCTCCGGAAATACGGTGACCTAAAATAATTCCCTCGTTAAACATCATGAAACATTTTTCATGGCTTAATGAGAGGTTTGTTTCTTGACATCTTATTAAGACTTTTTTCAGGTTTTCTAGTGCTTCATTGAAAGAATCCCCATAGACTGTAAAATCATCCATGTACACTTCCACACAATCATGGATAACGTCAGAGAAAATGCCAAGGACTGCCCTTTGGAATGTTGCTGGAGCATTACATAACCCAAAGGGAAGTACCCGGTAAGCAAAACTTCCCCATAAACAAGTGAATGTGGTTTTATTCTGATCTTCAGAGGCCACCTGAATCTGGTTGTATCCACTTAACCCATCCAAGAAGGAAAAATAATTTTTTCCTGCTAAAGTATCTAAAACCTGGTCTATGAAAGGTAACGGAAAGTGGTCTTTTAATGTTGCTTTATTCAACTCCCTGTAATCGATGCATACTCTCCATTTTCCATTCTTTTTAGGGACGATTACTAGGGGTGAAACCCATTGGCTGTCAAATATTGGATAGATGAAATTTACATTTAATAATTTATGCAATTCTTCCTTAAGAATTTCTTTTAGATTTGGGTTCATTCTTCGCTAAGGTTGTCTAACTAGTCTTGCATTTTGTTCAATGTAGATATGATGTATGCAAGTTTTAGGATCAATCCCTCTCATGTCAGTGTATTCCCATGCAAAAGCAGAAGAATGTTTTCGTAAAATTTCTATCAATTGTCTCTTTTGAATGTCTTCCAAATTTTCATTGACATTTAAGGTTTTTCTTGGAAAGATTTCTATCAAGGAATTCCCAAATTTTTCCATGGACAACAATGATACTTGTTTAGAGGAGAGATATTCATTTCGACTACGCTCATAATGTGAGAAAGATTCATTATTTTCTAGTAAATTCAAAAGTTTGTCTTCCTTTTTTACTTGTTCAGTGACAAAAATAGGGTGTATATCTTCTCCATCTTCCATCCATTCTTCAGTTTTTGTATCTATTGTTGTTCTTGCAGGGGGGTATAATGTAAATTTCTTTGTAGAATTTCCATCTAAGATAAACATATCACCTGACCTATAGCCAATAAAAGCGTCTGTTGTAGCCAACCAAGGCCTTCCTAGAATTAATGGATGCTCTCCTAGATTGTTCTTGGGAGTTAAGACCATGAAAATCAATAGGATATTCCTAAGAATCTAAAGCTACACGAACATCTTCTAACACACCATCTGGTTTAATAATAGATCTATTTACTAATTGCAATAAGGTTGGTGTGCATTGAAGGTTAGGAAGCCTAAGTGTGTCCATAACCTGTTTGCTCATTATGTTTATGGCTACTCCTAGGTCAATCAGTGTGTTTGGTATTTCAGTTCCATTGATGTGAATTTTTACAATGGGGCTTCCTGGGTCTAAATATTTTTGAATTGTTGTCTTCCCCATCATAATGTCTGCAATTTTTCTGACTAGCTGAATTATTTTTATATCTTTTCTTCTTCTCCCTTATCGTTGTGTACTTAATTCCTTAATTGTTTTCGCAAAAATTGGTATTTCTTTTATGGCTTGCAATAAAGGAATCTTAATACAAACATTTCTTAATTCATCCATCATATTGTAATTCAGCAAGATAGTTTGTTTCTCTACTCCTCCATCGATTTTCAACCTTTCTGGGAAAGGTGGTTTAATTGATATTGAAGGTTGTTCTATGATAGGAGCATCTATTGGAATTTCTTCTGTTTGTTTAGTTTCTTTTTGAGGGAGAGAAGTCTCCCCTTCTTTTGATTGATTCTTATGCTTTTGAAGATCAGATTTTGTTTTTTGAGTGACAACAGAAGGGTTTTTTGGTAATACTCTTCCAGACCTTAATTGGACATTGTTTAGGTCTAGCAGGGTTATCACATAAGTTTGAGGATTCGGACCCTCCATGTTGTACACTGGTTGTTGTGGTATCTTATTATTAAGATTTGGAAGTGGTTGAGCGGCTAATTGATTTGATTTTTGTGGAAATGGTAGGGAAAGCTGCAGGTTTTGATTCTGTACTGGGACTTGTGGTAATTGATTAGCTTGAGGAATTTGATTGGACGGGATTAAGAATTGTGGTGGAAGGTAGGATGGCGAGTATTGTTGATATTGAGCATAGGCTCCATAAGAATTTTGCCATCCTTAATTCCAAGGTTGTGCTTGTGGCAGAGCCCAAGGCTACCAAGCTGAATTCCAATTACTTTGTGAAGACTGGGCAAATTGTTGTTGTCTAAATCCGTGTGATTGATTTGGTTGGGGGTTTTTCCATGGTCTTTTGGCTATAAAGTAGAGAGGGTCTACTGGTTCTAAGATTCCTTCCTCATTGAATACAGCCTTAAGACCTGGTAAAGATGGACATTCCTTTGTATCATGATTATCTGCACATATGACACAGGTTTCTATGGATTTTGAGTCCAAGGGACACTCTCTCAAAGCATGTTTCTTCCAAAATTCGGGACAAAAGATGGAAATTGTAGCATTTTCGGAATTTTGCTTGTTTTGTATTTTAAGGGTGTCTATTTGTTCACTTAGGCTCCCTAAAATATCTATTTTAAAGGTGTCAAGCAAATTTCCTATTTCTGCCCTACTAATTGTCCAAGCTACAGACTTGTTTATTCTTGATAAGAGAGGGTCCCTAGGACTCTTTCCAACTCTTGATTTGCCCCTTGAGATATGTACACATAAATCACAAATATCTGCAAACGGTAGTTGGGAAATATCTCCTTTTCTAGTTAGGTTAAGGAGATCAATCCATTCATCTTTAACGGCTCTGAGTAAAAGAGCTTTTAAGGTTTCTTCATCCAAATTATCCATTTTTGCTCTTTTAACATTATAAACAAACCTTTCTACCAAGTCTTCAAGATTCTCATCTTCTTTTTGTGTCATTTTGAAGACTTCATCTTTAAGGTTACTAGGCAAACAATAATCTCTATACTTGCCTAAGAAAGCCTCTTTCATCTGTGCCCATGTTGTTATGGAATGCACTCCTAGACTCATGAACCATTTTAATGCTGAGTCTTTTAACGTGGCAGGGAACAATTTCAACTTTTGAGCATCATGCAGATAGTCATATGATCTACATAATACTTCAAATTCGAAGAAAAATGTCTTCGAATCTTCATTTCTTTTACCATGGAAATTAGGAAGCATCGAGGGTGATATATTTTTCATTGTGAGGGTTGTATCTTCATCAAGAATAGGGAATCTCGAAGGATCTTGATTTCCTTTGCCTCTACCCCCTCCTCTACCTCTACCTCTTCCTCTTCCTCTACCTCCAATCCTATCTTCTTCGCCATGGATATTGTGTACTTCTCCTTCCCCTTCTTCAGCCACGATAGATTCTTCGGAGCTAAGATAGTGTTCTTCTAATCTTTCTGGTTCCTCTATCAATGGTTGTTCAGAATAAGTTTCCAATTCCTCTTCTTCATTAGAAATTTCTAATTCTTCTCCCACAATTTGTTCGCCAGTGGGGGACAGAAAGACTACTCCTGTGGTTGGGGATGTAGGATTTTCTTTAATTACAGCTTCAGTAGAAGAAGTAGGTGAAGTTCTGGATTGAATTTCTGATCTTGATACTTCAGGAAGTCTTTGTCGACCTCTAAATGGATTTCAGGTTTGAGTAGGTGGTGTGGAATCTCGAAATCGTGGTGGAATGAGTGGATATGTGGGAATTAAACTTCTTCCTCGTCCTACAAATCTACCCCTAGAGTCTCTATCCCTACGCATGTCATGTTTTAAATTAATGATGGTTTTTTCACTTCTAATTGTACTTCCCCGGCAACGGCGCCAAAATGTTTGGTCAATTCAATGTCCTTCAATTGGCAATCATAAATTGTCAACCAGGGTGTGTAGACTGATGAAGTACGGGTGCACAATATGTGCTTAGAAGTTATTCATTAGGTCATTATGTATTTGTTAAGATCTAGGCTCAAGATGGGGACAGTGTTTGTCAATTGTATTAGTGTTGTAATTCTTAGGGGTGTTGATTAAGTTTCCTAGGAATTAATCTCTATCCAATTAGTTTGTAGATGATGTGAGTGTGATTCTTCTTATGTTAGATTGTTTGGGATTTTTGACCTTCAATCTCTATGTTGTAGCTCCTAATTCTCTAAGTGAAAAAAGAAACCTATTTTATCAGCTATGAAAGAATACCGTTGAACTCAATTGTTTTAGGAGAGGTCCTCTCGCTTGTTCAATTTTTGCTCAAACAAAGTAACCCAAGCAACATCTAAACTGAACACACTTAAATTACACTAGATAATAAGCAAAGGAAAGAATTGTGCAGTACCAGGTATAAAGCAAATTAGATAACAGTGTAAACTAGGTATAAAGAAAATTAAAGTTCTTATGCAAATAGCAATTCGTTGGCGAGATCATTATGCAGCATTGTCACACCAAACAGAGCAATTGAAGAATTAAAGGAAATCAGATTGTATTTGATTAAAACCTGCCACTGTTTGTAGGGGCCCTCCACATAGCAGTTCAGAGCTTCAAATCAACACAACGCTTGCACACAAAAACCAATTTCATTCATACGAAATTCACAAACTGTTCATAAACATATCATTCGGCGCGCGCCCAAAGAACAGTGCGGCCATTGGCTTTATAGCAAGTCTCTTAGCATAACTGTATGAAGATTTTAAGCCTAATATCTCTTAATCCTATCTAAACTTATATCGTTAAACTGTCTTTTTGCTATTCCGAAGGAAAAACAATAAGGTTTCTAGCTAATCTCGGGTTCTGTTCTGCGTTAATCCGACAGTTGACTTGGAGTTTGACCGTGATCTCCTGTGCTTCTTTTAGCAAACAGTTTCGAGTGGATAGGAAAGTATCCATGAGGGAGTCATCCTCTATCCATCCGCACCTTTTGCTGCTGACCTGGAACTCTGGACCCTCGCAAACAATGAAGACAACTACGGAATCCTGGACTAGCTACGGAAACGGACTGATTCGATAGCCAATTGCAACTTTAATTAAAACAATAGGGTATACAGTTAAATATGAACAAGAAAATATACTAATGCATACCTTCATCAAAACCTGGTAGATATGGCTTTATTTAAGTGGTAAATATATATGAAAAAGAGAGGATATTTAGGCAAAAAAGATGTCATGGTAGGACAATCTTCAGACTCTAGAAGGTTCTTCTTCATTCCAGGCACATATAGAACATCTGACACTTTCAAGGGAGATTTGGGTTCCCTATCAAATGTCAATGTCCCCACACTGACTACTCTAACAATGTTGTCATCACCAAGTACTACCTCCATACAAATATCGCCCTCTGAAAGCTCTGAGAAGTACTCTCTGACTCCTATCATGTGGCGGGAAGCGCCACTATCAACATACCAAATGCTAAAAGATGCTCTGCTAGTAGCGGGGAATGCACACTCCCTCTGAACCTGTATGGCAGGTGATCCTACACTAGTGGCCTCACAAGCTATGAACCCAAACTCCCAATCAAATCTCTCTAAGAAGCTCTCTATCTCTGTAGAAGTTGCCATGGATTTGTCTTTCCCTTTCTTGTTCTTCTTCTCCAGACACACAGCAGCATAGTGTCCCAACTTTTGACAATTCCAACATTTGACTTTGGAATAGTCCTTATCCTTGTTCTGCTACTTGCCTTTACCTTTGCTTTTGCCTCCACTGTTGGAAGCTTAACTCTTTGCTCTACCCTTCTTGCCTCTTGCTAACAATGCCACATTGTCATCCTCCTCCACCTATTTGCCTGCCCCAAGATGGTTCTTTCTGATCTCATTCTGAATGCAATCATCCCACAACCTCTCCCAATTGGGAAGGTTTTCCCGTGCAACAATGCCATCCACAAAATTCTCCCAAGTCTTGGGACGACCATTCAAAGCAATCCTCACCAACTCAGTCCCCAATGATCTCACCTACGGCTGCCTACTCATCTCTCACTGAAATGATCTTTGTGAGGTATGTTGTAGCACTATCAATCTTAGCCAAATTTTAATGGCCTTCAGTTTTTCCTTTAGGACCATTTTTATGTTTTCATTTGAACTCTGGTAAAGACTGGTCAAGGCTGTCCACATCTCATGTGCATAAGTCTTTCCTCTCACATGAGGAATGACATGGTCTTTGATTCCTTCCAGAATCAATCTTTTTGCCTTAGCATTCTTTTTGTTAAACTCTGCCAACTGTACAGGGTCAGCAAGTACTACCACTGAGTTTTGTGTGGTATTTACCATAATGCCCCAAACTTTTGTTTCCTCAAAGATGCTCTGGATTCTCTCCTTCCATGCATTGTAGTTGTTCTACCCATCCAACCTGTCTTCAACTCTCAAACCCGAGGACATGTTTCACTGTCCTACCAAACTGAAATTTCAAATCTATGGTAAAGGTTTATGTTTTTTGTGTAAAAATTAATTTGTTGTAATTTTCACTTTGTTGTCCCAAACTGCAATTTTCAACCAACCAAGCTCTGATACCATGAAGAAATTTCAACCCCCACTTCGGTTATCGGTTTTCCTTATCACTCCATGCATTTAGTTTTAAATTCAAGCATGATAAAATTCTAAAATCTGGAAATAACAATAATTTTCTGAAAACACAAATTTAGAGATTTCGCAACTACTGAAATTGTAGAAATAAAACATAGCAAAATTATGACAGCCACAGAAAATAACACAATGATTTTTGGTCAATGTGACCCTGGAAAAACCCCCTACAACTCTTGGGGAAAACCAGATTGAGAACTCTTCTTTATTTCTGAAAATGCTTTTACAGAGAAACTGAAATACATGGTAAAAATTCCAGCAACCACAAATTACAACTTATCTCAATTTTCGTGCTTGAACTCCACCTCAAAAATCATGCCAATCAGCAAACAACCAAAACAGAAATTTTTATAGCAATAAAATAGCATTTAATGTTGTACGGCCAGCGTCGAAAAATGTACCCAAAACTTGTCCCTCTTCCTCGATTTTTGTGCCTTTCTCCTGCTGTACGGTTTTTCCTTGGGATGCGTGCCAATAAATGTTGTTGTGCAAATTCGCTGAAATGTCTTCTTGCTGCTCTCCTTCACTTCCTCACTGCTCAAAAATTTTATCCTTGCTCTCTCTTCTCTTCCTCTCAAATGTGTTGAAATTTGGTACCGGAGGACAGGTGGTTCCTGAAGGCTTTGATCTTTGGCCTAGGGAAAAGTGTCCAAAAGAATTTAATTTTTCTCCTAAAGTGACTTTATAATTTTTATAAAGTTAAATCTAATTTAAAAGTGACTTTAAGTCAATGTTACCAGACTCGGAATCGGCAATAAATCGGCGAGGCAAAAGAGCAAAGATTTTTAATCGGATCGGGAAAAAATCGGCAAAAAATCGTTAAATTCATTAAATAAAAATATACACATATATTGAATTAAAAAAACCATTTTTCATTAATATTGGATAAAGGCATGTCCAAACAATGCATAATATCAATAGATGTCCAAAATATCATGAATAAATAAGTATCTCATATATGTTATGAGTCCACACATGATCCAAAGCACTGAGTCTTGAGTCCTTAGAAGCATATGCTTCTAAAAGTTTACAAAAAAAGTTAAAAATTGCATATTAATCGGAAAAAAATCAGCAACTAAGAGTCTAAGACTCTTAAGAGTGAGAACTAGAAGTGATTTCTTCCACTCCTTCGCTTGCTTGACTCTCAAAGTTCTCCAAGTCATGAAAGCTTAAAAGAGGAGGCTCATCTAATTGAACCCAGTCTGCTGCATTTGTAGCTTGCAAATCTATCTCTTCAAGGTCGATTGGTGAATGATCCATACTTGTCATGAGACATTGAAATGTGAATTAAAATTTCACTTTGAAGTTTGAAGTTTGAACTTTAAAAGTTTAAACTTTAAACTATAAACTTTTAAAGTAAGAACTAGATTATGAAACCTTCAAATTCAAGCTCTCGAATCTCACCTTGTATTTGTTTGTTGCAAAGTCGTAGATTGTAATGGACAAATACAAGGTCATTCAAGCGCTTTTGTGTCAATCGGTTGCGCTTCTTAGAATGTATTTTCTCAAATATGCTCCAGTTGCGTTCACAACCTGAAGCACTGCATGCCTGGTTTAAGATTCGAATGGCAAATTTCTTCAAATCTGGCGTATCACTACCAAAATTTTGCCACCAAAGACCTAGCAAGTGGTAAGGGTTTGTGAGTAGGAGATTAGAAGTACTAAAAACTTAAAAAGAAAAGAAAATTTAATAAAACATTTAACATACAAAATAAAGTTTAAACAAATTTAATGAATTGATGAAGCCTTCAAGCTGGGTACCTGGAAACATCTTAGACCTTTGTCTTATAGCACTGGTATAGGCAAACAATTTACATGGTGTCCTATAATCTTGTAGTTGGGAAAAGACACGACTTTGTTGTTCTGGATCAGGGAAGCACCTTTCCACGCATGTCATAAGTCCTCTGCCAACCTCCCCATCCTCATTAAATTTGCTTATCATAAAAATATTGTGGGTTTAAGAAGTACCCAGCAGCATGTAAGGGAGAATGCAATTGCCTATCCCAACGTGCATCTATAATGTCCCAAAGAGGCATATACTTTGTCTCATCATCCCCATATCTTCTTTTGATGGCCTCCTTTGCGAGATCCATCGCTTCATAAATGTAACCCATAGCGGGTTTGTCACCATCAACCATCCTGAAAGTTCAAACATTCAAATTTAAAGAAATATGAAACATTGTAAATAAAAAGAAGCTTGAAATGAAATTTAAAAAATGAAAAAGTTAAAGACTTGAATTACCTGAGAACTCTAACAAGGGACTCCGTCACAGCAATAATCTCTTCGGCATCTTTCCAGAAGCCATTATTAAACACAAGTGCAGCAATTTCGATGCCTTCAGGGATCTTGGAATGTTTAGATCCCATCCACTCAGGTCCCAAGAACATCCTCTTCAGATTTATCTTTTGCTCAACCACAGATTGCAAAGATATGAAATTTGTTACAAATCTAGTCACTGCAGGTCGAACAATTTCTTTACCTTCAGTGTATATTCTCATAGTGTTTAGGACAATAGTGTGGTTGTATAGGTATTTGGTTATGGATTTTGCCTTCTCCACAACCTCATGTATCCAATGAAGCTTACCAATGTCCTCAAGCATTTAATCTACGCAATGGGCAGCACAAGAGGTCCAAAAAATAGTGGGGTGCCTCATCTCAAAAAGTCTACCAGCAGCCATATAATTCGCTGCATTATCGGTGACAATTTGTACAACATGTTCTTCTCCCACTTCTTGAACGACTTCCTCCATCATTTCACAGATAAGTTGGGTAGTCTTAACCTTGTCTGAAGCATCCACTGATTTGAGAAACATTGTGCCTGCCGGACAAGATACAAGGAAATTTATTAAAGTTCTATTCCTCTGATCTGTCCATCCATCACTCATGATGGTGCACCCTGTTTCTACCCATGATGAACGAAACTCAGCTAGCACAAGCATGACATCTTCAAGACTCTCTAACAACATATCTGTCCTAAGGCTCTCTGATGTAGGGGCTTTGAACCCTGGACCTACAACAGCAATTGCATCAACCATAGCTTGCCAATAAGGACTTCTGGCAAGTGGAAAGGTATGTCAGAATAGAACCAAAAGTTAGCAATGGCCTTCCTTGCCTGAGTATAGATATTTTTTTTCCAACCAGTGCCATCCAAGGTAGGTTGGGAACCAAGTTTTGTGCAGGGAGCAAAAAAGGTGTTTATGTTTCCACCTCCAGTGTTGAAGGAAGGAGTTGAAGGACTCGCATGGCTTTGAGTTTGACTTGGCCTTGGAGGCATGTGTGGAAAACTTGGGAACGGCATTTAGGATTCAACAGATTGAGGTGACATGGGGCTAGTGGTAGGAAAAGCATCAACTCCAACAGTTCCTATTTCAGCATTTTGCTTTGCTTTCTTGGCATTATGCTGCTCTAACATATCAAGGGCCAAGGCTGCTTGGTATTTGACATTGTCGTCAACTTTGCCACAAAGACTTATATCACGGCCAGGTATTTTTGCAAGGTGGAACTTGAATCTATAAATGCCTCCACTACATTCCTTTTGGCAAAATTTACAAAGGAGCATTGATGTTCCGGGAATCTTGTCACAATAAGCCCAAGCAAAGTCCTTCTCTCTCGGCATTGTCGTTGCTTTGAACTTGTGTTTAATTTGTGGTTTCTGTTAAGATTTGGACTTGGAGTCTGGCTTCTATTTAATTTGTAATTTTGTGGCTCCTGTGAAAGACAACAAAAAATCAAATTTAAAAATGATCCAAAAATAATAAAATTTAAAATATGCTAGAAATTTAAAAAATTAAATGAACAACTCAATGAACTCTCTCGTACTCTTATTGTTACAGTTAAACTAAAACAGGACTTTGTTGTCTGCCTCTATTATATCAGTTGACTTGAACAGCATAATCACCATATGTTAAGGCGCAGAAGTCATGCATGACTAACCAACAAAGAAGAAGATGATATTAGAGGGATCAAGGAAGAGATGTTATGAATTAAACTAGTAACAATCTCGTAAGGACGAACCCAAATTAAAAAGCATAGTATCTCTAAAGCTCTTAGCAGCATCAACAAGTTCATTGATTCTTCAAGGCAAGCAGCATGCTTCTTTATTGCCCCTAAACCATCATAGTTCAAAGTTGTGATTCTGGGAGGTCTGATAATTGATTATGGATATACTGCTTCTAGGATCTGATGTAAGTTTGACAGTTCAAGCCAAAGTTCCAAACTTCAATCATTACATGAGGTCAGAGATGATCAAGAAAGTAAGCACAGAAGTGCTAGAAGGGAGTCTGAGCTCGTGTTATCCTTGTTAGAGTTGAAGGATCCTACTGTTGCACACATAATTACAGTGAGGCAACCGAAACTTTGATAAGATTATTTGAGGCAATTTCTCATGTGCACTTGGATGCTAAGGTACAATAGAAATTCCACATTCCCTAATATCAGCATATACTGTAACATATGTTGTTTATGATGTATATGCTGTATACTAGGTACAGCCAACCCATCTTCATATGGCAACAAGACTTATAAGCACATCCATTATCAGATTGTCTTTATGCAAATTTACTTTCATCTGCCACATTCATGTTTCAGTTTCAATCAATGTTATCAGAACCAGTGTTTGGAGGCAAAACCAGTCTGACCAGGTGCTTTGAAGCGTTTTTGGCCAGTTCCATAATGAACCGTCCTTGAAGCACCAAAGTTCCTAATGTCAAGGATGTCTTAGCTGATGAAAATGGCAATTCAGATTTCAGAACTAAATGAAGTTGCTCCCCTAACAAATTCCAAGATGCGAAATTTTGTGCCCCATGTCTTTAAAAATGGCAGAAGTCAAGGTCTCGAGAAAAAGGGGAATAGGAAACGGAAGTTGGATGTGCAATCTGATGGTTCTGGTTGTTTGAAATGGTTAAGGAAGCTAAAAGATTTAAAATACATACAAAGAGGTCTAGTTTAAAGCCTAATGGCCACAACTTATCAGTCCTTTCAAGAACAGATTTAAAAGATTCAGTGCAAGAGCAGATGAAGCCTAGGGAATCCTCCTTTGAAAGGTCATCTGATTCATCTATAGCAAATTGCAATTGAAGGACCAATGACCCTTTGCGTGAAAGATCCTGAGGGATTTGCATTACTTTCTGTAGTGTAGTTGAAAGTAAAGCTTGCATGCTTTGGACCATTGGATGTTTCCTTCCAACTCTACCAAAGTTCCAAAGGTGCATATGGAACCATCTCTCATACAGCTAAATGACCATCCTATCGAAAACCACATGCCCATAACAAGATTTCAAGAAGAAATTCGTTGATCAATAACAGAAGGAACACAAGTAGATGCACTTATCAGGCAGACAATCCCATAAACCTAACGCAAAAGGAAATCCGAAATATACAATATTGGTTTTTAAATATACAATAAATATCTCAGGTTGAAATATGAGTCAAAAAAATTCACAAAGCATTTATATTTAAAAATAGATATCAAAATTCAAAGAAAACAACTCACAGAAAATTAAACATTGCAATCCCGGAGGATGCAACATTGCAATGTTACGCAGCACACTAGCGGCTAGTCGGTCCTCAACGCTAAAGGTGACCCAGTCGCATATGCACTCCAGATCGATACCCGGATGCAAAGACTAACCGCCCTATCGATACCCGGATGCAAAGACTAACCGCGAGATCGATACCCGGATGCTAAGACTAACCGAAATATGCAGTAGCTCCAGATCGGGCGATAGTTATAAAGGCTAACTGAAACCCGAAACTGCTTCCCGCCATAATCTGAGACCGAAACCCGGAAAAAAAAACTGGCGGGACTCACCAAAAACACGCCGAATCGGCTAAATCGCTCGACTCGCGAGTCAAACTCGCGTTGACCACGAGTCAAACTCGGTCAACGCGAGTTTACACGCAGAGTTTCCAGTGGGCTCGTTTAGCCGCCGAGCCGAGTTTGACTCGCGATTAATCGCCAAAGTTGGCGATTCCTATTACACTGCTTTAAGTGATAAAGTTACTAAAGTCTAATTTTAAAGTGACTTTTATAAAGTCAATGAAAAATTAGAAAGGAAAAGTGACTTTGGATATAAATGACTAAGTGGGTCTTTATTAAAGTGGAGTGAATTAAAAAATAGAAAGTGAGATTTAAATGAGCATTTAATCTCAGCCATAGATCTAAATCTATTTCAGCAATTGGATTTAGGGATCACCCAAAAGTCACTTAGGGTTGGATTAAGGGAGGAAAAGGAGGAAAAAGATCATTCATTCTTTCATGAGCAGATTGAGAGAAAGAGAGCAAGGGAAATTTCTGGACAAAGAGGAGAAAGAGGCAGCAGCTTAGCACACATACCAAGGCAGCATTTAAACAAATCCTTACAGCTGAATGAGCAAACAGAAAAAGGCAGATTTTTGCTGAGCAAACAATAAAAGGCGAATTTGTTTTTGCACAAAAATCAAGGCAGCGGATTTTTTTGCACAGAAATCGAGGCAGCTGATTTTCTGCACAAAAATCGAGGTTTGTTCGTACAGTCCGTACGGTCATCCATACAGTCCGTACAGTATGTACATCCATACAGTTTGTAGGGCCATCCGTACAGCAGCTTGACTGTGAGGTAGGAAAAAGAGATAAGTTGTACATTTGGTTGCTGATTTTTTTTGTTGAAAATTTTCTCACTGTAAAAAGGCATTTTCCAGAAATAAGAAGAGCTCTCAAACTGGTTTTCCCCAAGAGTTGTAGGGGGTTTTTCCAGGGTCACAATGACCAAAAATCACAGTGTTCAAATGTGTTAAATGACTGTTTGTTACTGCTGATTTTTTTATTTTTGCATTTTCCAGCATTCTGAAAATTTTCCAGAATTTGTGTTTTTCAACAAAAATTTATTTTTTTTCAGTTGTTAAATGTATGGATATGGGAAAGGGCATTTAACTATATGGGAGAAATAAGGTGAAACTGAAAACCGGGGTGGGAAAACAGAAATTTTTACATGGTATCAAAGCTTGAGTGCTGAAGTGCAGTTTGGGACAGCAAAGGAGAAAAATTACAGCTGCTGATTTTCACTCAGAAAATTCCAGCAAGCTGATTTTTCACAAACAACAGTTTTATCTTTACTACAGCAGTGCTATTTTTCAGTTTTAGGACAGCAGGATGTCATTGGGATTGAGGGTGGAGGATAGGTTGGATGGGCATACAAATTACAGCGTTTGGAAGGAGAGAATGCAGAGTATCTTTGAGGAGACAGAAGTCTGGGATATCATGGTGCATACCACACAGACCCCTGTTGTTGTGCCCACTGATGCTACTCAGTTGGCTGCTTATAATAAAAAGAACAACAAGGGTAAGAGGCTGATTCTAGACGGAATCAAAGACCATTGCATTCCTCATGTGAGAGGAAAGAGCAATGCCCATGAGATGTGGACAACATTGTCCAATCTCTACCAGAATACCAATGAAACCGGAAAATGGTCCTAAAGGAGAAGCTGAAGAACATTAAGATGGGTAATGATAGTGCAGCTGGATATCTCACTAAGATTACTAATGTGAGAGATGAGTTGGCAGCGATTGGAGAGGCCATTCCACCCACTGAGTTGGTGCGGATTACGGTAAATGGCCTCCCCCGTTCATGGATGAACTTTGCTGATGGGGTTTGTGCACGTGAGACCCTTCCCACATGGGAGAGGTTTTGAGATGATTGTATTCAGACAGAGATTAGGAAAGGTCAGCTTGGGGCAGCCAAGCCAGTTGAGCAGGATGAGGATGTAGCAGTTTGGGACAACAAAAGGGAAAAATTACAGCTGCTGATTTTTCACTCAGAAAATTCTAGCAAGCTGATTTTTCATAAACAACAGGTTTTCTTTACTACAGCAGTGCTATTTTTCAGTTTTAGGACAGCAGGATGTCATTGGGATTGAGGGTGGAGGATAGGTTGGATGGGCATACAAATTACAGCGTTTGGAAGGAGAGAATGCAGAGTATCTTTGAGGAGGTAGAAGTCTGGGATATCATGGTGCATACCACACAGACCCCTGTTGTTGTGCCTACTGATGCTACTCAGTTGACTGCTTATAATAAAAAGAACAACAAGGGTAAGACGCTGATTCTAGACGGAATCAAAAACCATTGCATTCCTCATGTGAGAGGAAAGAGCAATGCCCATGAAATGTGGACAGAATTGTCCAATCTCTACCAGAGTACCAATGAGAACCGGAAAATGGTTCTGAAGGAGAAACTGAAGAACATTAAGATGGGTAATGATAGTGCAGCTGGATATCTCACT
>APFE030969285.1:5339-25138 GCA_000404065.3 Pinus taeda
GGGTTACCCACTTCTATTGTATCTTATTGATATTCTTGATTTGTTGGGAAGTTTTGGTCAAGTATATGGGAGTTGATGGACACCAGATTGAAGAAGAGCACAACATTTCATCCACAAACAGATGGTCAAATAGAGGTGGTCAACAGGACAGTGATCCTGTTTCTCAGAGGCTATTGCAGCAAGCATCCCAAGCTTTGGGATGAGCATTTGTGTTATGTGCAACATGCTTACGACCGTGCCAAGCACTCTTCTACTTAGAGATCTCCTTTTGAGACTTGTTTTGGTTTTATACCAAAGTCTCCCTTGGATTTTGTCTTTGGTAAAGACATAGTAGTTGATGGACACAATGATGTGGACAAAGCAACCAAGTTCATTGAACAAATCTAGGAAATTCACTAGGCAGTACAGGAACAGATGGAAAGAAGTCTAGCCAAGTACAAGGCAAGACATGAAAGGGATCAAATTGAGAATAGTTTTCAAGTTGGTGATCAAGTATAGTTGTACATCAGCAAAGACAGAATGAAATGTGAAGGTAAGAAGCTAAAACCAATAAGGTATGGCCCTTTCAAGATACTTGATAAAATTGGTGAAAATGCTTTTTGCATTGATTTATCAGCTTATATGCAAATATATTCAGTCGTTAATGCATAAAACTTGAGATTGTATGAACCATCAATGATTGAAGATCTTGAAGAGTAAAGTCAGTTTCCTTCTATCAAGGATCTGTTACCTGAATATCTCAATGAGTTACAGGAAGACACAGTTCTGGATAGGAAGGTGAGAACTATGTGTCGAGGGGATGTTGAGTACCTAAGAGTAGGTCTCAAAGGTTCAAATCCAAGCAAAGCATGATGGATAGAAGTTAAACAAGTGAGGGAGCTATATCCTCACTTGATTGATGCCTAAAACCAACTTTTGGTGGTCCAAAATCTTTTCAGTGGGAAGATGTGATCCAAAATGGATCTTGAATAAAACCTCTAAGTCTAAGTCTTCAAATATGTTAACAAAAGAAAGACTCAACAGAGTTATAAAATAGAGTATAGTAAAGAAACAATGAAAGAATGGCAGAAAACCCAAGTTAAAGTGAAAGCAGAGAAGTGTAGCCTTAATGCCCCAGAGCCATTGGATCTACGGGATCAACGGACGAGATTGATATCACATCAGGAGAAAGCAAGTAGTGTTAACGGGCCTTAGCCTTAAGATAAATGTGATAGTGATACAAGCGAAACAACGTGAACCGTTGATCAAGTGCATAGATCAATGGTCCAGATCAACTACCAATATCGCATCGCATGGAACCAAATGGAGGACTTAACACAAGCGGTCCTGAAGGAGATATGGAATAAAACAATGAAGGATTGAGTTCTGTGGTAAGTGGTATTTTGGGTGGGCTTCAAGCAGTAAGAAGTATTGGAAAGGCTCCGCCTGATTCCATACACTGGCCGACACGTAGCACGCTGTAAGAGAGAGAAAACCACTCTTTTGGGCGGGTAATCTCCATGTAAGTGGGCCATCCGAAATGATTCTCATCCGTCAGATTGAAGATCGCAGATCAATGGCGGAGATTGCATCGCAATATCACATCGCAACAATATATGGGAATGTACCATGGCCCATGGCATTGCAAAGGGTTGATATGTTATATGTCGATATCGACGATCAGAGACTAGTGAGTGGACTGGAAACAATACAAAGACCCGCGATATGTGACATATGATAGATCCAGACATTATAAGGATTATAGGTTGGATTTAAATATATTTGAAGTCCAATTTTTGTGGATTTCTTTGTATTTATCGGTGTATTGATGTTTGACCCATAGTTGATGCAACTTGCGATTGTGATCAAGGCGGACCTAATGGGGTTTATAGGTGTGGCTATATAAAATTTGAAGTCTGCTAATAAGCATTTTTCCTATGTATTTCTATGTATTTCTCTGTGTAAACAGAGAAGAAATTCCTGGGGATTTCACCCGCACAAGTGGTCCTTTCCGTTTGAAAACATGTGGCCACCATACCTTAAGCATTTTACAATGATTGTTTAACGCTCAAAAGGGAGATGAATAGATAGGGGCCAGGAGCTTGAAAGCCCAAGGAGGGAAGGTGAAAAAACAGGGCCAATAGGCTTAAAATCCATCCAATGGTAGAACAGAGGGGGGGGACAAAGAAGAGAGCAAGAGAAAGTAGAAGACAAAGAACAAGAGGGTGAGTCTGTGCACTCTTTTAGACTCAAGGATTTCGAGTAAATCTCTGTTGTTTTGTCACTGTTGTGTTGAGACTCTATTCGAGCTCACACTTGTAATATTCTACTCTTAAAGAGATAATATAGAGGTCGAAACTAAAAGCTAGACCAGGAGACATAGCCAGGAAGTCTGATGAACTCATTGATTATTTTGTTGTGTTGATGTGTGTGTTTATTATGTTTGATAACTATTCATTGTTTATATTATTCACAATCTTTTTGATCTGTTGCACTAAATAATATAGGCATTTCTGAACATGAGTCTATAATACCTTAATATTGATTTAAGATCTCATTTTTAGATCACACAAGAAGAAAGAGAATCCCACTGTGCAGGAGAAAGGCAAGGTGGTAAACCTAGAATCTGACAAGGGTGCTGAAGAAACTAGTATGGGCGTGGAGGACATTGACATTAAGGGTGTAGACCCTATCTCAAAGCTACCAAAATACATCCCTCCATGCCAGGATAAGGTGAATATCCCAAAGGACCCAAATGAGGGAAATTTTATGCTTAATACACCCTTGCTACTAGAACATATCACATTTGAAGGATTGTGCTTGGCATGCATCCCCCACCTAAAAATTGAAGATTGGGACTTGGCGGACATGGAGAGGTTCCCCCACCTAGCTACTAATAATTTCATGTAGAGGGTATTCTATAAGGATTCAGGTGTCACCACGCTGGAGCCGGTGAAGTGGATTCATGGGGTGAAGAAGGTAGGATTGTTGAACCTGCTATGGGTGCCACATTACCACCGCACACCCATAAATTTTATAGTTATCAATTTTTTGTTGTGCCTAGTGCACAACAGGTGCCTTTGGTTGGAGAAGCCAACCCCTATAACTAATATGTTCATCCATAGGATCACCCTGCTACCCCATTCAGGGCTAAATCCAACCAAGGCATTTGGCGAGCTTGTCAAGAAGCGGCGTGGATATTCAATTTCAAGCATAACTGACCCCACAATGAAGGTATCCACTCAAATATTGGTTGGGAAAGTAATGAGGAAGTGTCACATATATGAGGTGCTAACACCAGTTGTTTCATTAGCGACCCATTACATGGAGGGCATAGAATTCAATTGGGCGCGCTACCTATGCAGTGAGTTCCTCGCAAACTATAGGGAGGCATAGGACCACAACAAAACATTTCACTACTCATGGTTGTTCATGTTGATTCTGTTGATTGCATGGAAGTTGTCGAAGGATAGTCAGTTTCCTCCAATCACGACAGAGTTTCCAGAATCATCGAAGTTTACTTCACTATGGGCCGCGAAGGATGCTGAGCGGGTCCACGAGAGAATGGTATTATGGGTTTTGATGGAGATGGGCATCAATATGGGCATCAATGCAAGCCAAAACTATCACCAACTATCTTTGAGCAGTTGCTGGGATATGCGGAGTTCAAAGCAGACTTCCACTATATCTCCATTCGGGCATGGAAGGACCCAAAACGGAAATGGTATGATCTCCCATACCTTACGACGAATGATTCCATAACAATAGTCCTCAATCATTGGCCAACCGAGTGGGATATGACCTCATATTTGTCAGTTGGGTCTAGTAAGTTGGTAGGAAAGTAGAAGAAGGAAGAGGCCTAGCCGAAAAAGCAACAGTTAGTTGAAAAACATAAAAAGGAGACTGAGGAAAAAGCAAGAGTAGAAGTGGAGCGCACCACGAAGGAACAGGAGGAAGAGCATGACTCCGACAAAAGTTAGAAGTCTCCTTCATTGTAGACAAAGGAAGAGGAGCAATCTGAGCAAGGTGGTGGAGACCAAGAGAGCACCCCCTTCCGGGTGAAGCAGAATCAAAAGTAGGAGAAAGAAGGGTCGTAGAAGAAGACCAAGGCTACTAAGTCATCGCTTGACCCGATCACCTTAATAGAAGGTGACTTAGGTGACATTCGGGATTAGGTCAGGGATGTGACCATAAAACTATTGCGGCAGTTTGAGTAGCAGTAGAATCAAGCCTTTGTGGCCATTCATATGGGTCTGTGTGAGCTGCAGATCCAAACTACTCAACTATAGGCCAGTGTAGAGCAGAGCAGCATGGCGTTGACTAGTTTGGCATTGGGGACCACTTGAGCAGCATAGATAGTTCACTCCTTGGATCCTCAGGCTATTGCGCTACCTGATGGAGCCCTAAGTGTGGATATAGAGGCTGATAGGGCTACTTTAAGGAACATTGGTCTCAACTTGGATGCACTCCCAAGTGAATTCCTTTACATGCTGCAAGCAGCTGTGATCGCGGAACTGAGGGCTTGAGAGTAGCGTGCGCTAAGTGTGATTAGCAAGCAGAAGGTTAACAACGAAAATTTGTTCATTGAGAGAACAACAGCGATTGAAACCAAGAAGAAGGTCCATGAAAAGAATGAGCGCACCGCAACAGTTGTAGTAGAGGCATGCATAACCATTCTAGAACTACACATCCCCGAAGAGGCTCCTGTGGAAGCCAACATTTGGAAGTTTGCTGTAGGTGTGCATGATGCTAGGACCGAGATAGCAAAGTTTCAGTTTTAGATGAACCTCAAAATTACAGATTTTGAGTTGAGGGCACAACCTTCAACTCCACCATAGGTAAGAGAATAGCGTGAGGCGGCTGTCAAGAATATAGTTGTTGCAATAGATATCGCGGTGGCAGATTGCATAGCACTCTTTGAGACAATGCTAGAGGTACTTACTAGTCTATAGGAAGATCTTAACTTGTAGAGGTTAGCAACTGAGGTGAGGGAATTTTAGCAGCGGTATTATGAGGCAAGAACGACGGTGCGTACCATCGCTATCACGCAGAAATTGGAAAAGCTGCAAGAAGCGAAAGAATTGAAAGAACAATCAAATACAGCGCAGTGAAGAGAGGAAGTAATCAAGGGTATATTGGGGCCTTGGATGAATGAGGCTTATGTGCTCACCACCACCATTGAGGAAAATTTGACTAGCATGCAAGCAAGACATCAGAAGATCCAGGCAAATAAAGCAGGACTAGAAATGAAGCAGCTAGTAGAGCTGGTTAAGTAGGCAGTGACATAGTGTACTGCTAAAGTTGTAGTGGTGCAAGTGGAGTTGGGAGGTCTTCACAGCAAGACCTTTGCACCAGTAGAGTGACTCAGGGGTGAGTCACCATATTTGTGTTGCGGGCCTGTTGGGACAGGGTCAATTTTGGGGTTAAAAGCGCAAGTTTTAGGGCAAAAAGCCCAAGTTTTTGTATGCAAAGTCTCTATAATTTGTGGTCGCAAAGTGCGTAGATGTAAATTGTCATAAAGGGTTTCTACCCTTATTTTATGTAATTTGTGACATTTTAGAAGATCTACCCATGGTTCGCGGACCATGGAATTGTATAAAAAGGAGAGTCTTAGAAGAGTCTAAAGCAGTTAAGTCATTGAGGGATCAGTAAGAGCTAAGAGTGAAGAGTCTTAGAATAGAAGGAAGGCTATGCAGTTGTGTGTGCAGAGGTCTAGGGTAGAAGTCCGCAGCTGAGTGCACGGACCCCTATAGCTGAGTGTGCAAGGTAGTTAGTGTTTGTAAGAAGATATGAAGTACTAATAAAATAAGATCACTCTTGAATTATCTGTGTTTTTGATATATTTACTTATGTTATGAATAAATGTGGTTATGTTATGTTGAATAATGGTTTCATGATTTAATGATGTATTGATACACGAATCTATATGTTTTGCATTGTTATCTATATGCAAGTGATAATATCTGTTTACGCGAAGGACACATTAACGCATATTAAAGTTATCAGATACTTAAGCTAATATGGATAAATATGAAAGTAAGAATAATTGTAGAAGCTCATAAGTGGTCGATTAGACTAGTTAGGATCCGTGAACGATAATCGTAGACCTTTACGAAGGTCTAGAGGCCGATTAAGAAAAGTATATCAATAAGCCCTAAAAGGCTTATCGATCTACACAAAGGCAGAGTTAGGGCACAAAACGACATCACTACCATCTCTGGGTGTGGAAACTTGGTTCTAGCATCCACCCATATTGTTGTTATGGGGTAAAGTGCACGGTGTATGGAGAATGAAAACTACCCTCAAAGGCCTTCCCAGGACCTTTAACAAACTGTAAGATTATCTGCAGAAGCTACCAAGTTATACGCATGTTCATCTATCAAATATCAATTAACAAAGTATGGAAAGATGACTACCTCAAGTCTCCTTCTACATTTGTTTGGAGATCCCAATGCAACCAAGAAGAACTCCCTCAAATCTGGCTCCAAATCAATTTCTGCACAAAGGAAAGGCAAACACAATCACAACATACAATCTTGAAAACTAATATATGAATGCACAATGAACATCTATTTGCATACAACTAAACTACTCATCTAAACAAGTATCGAATGAACCACTTAATGGACAATGTTACCAACACTATGGAGTAGGGAACACAACTGCAGTTATGTATTAATAACGGAAGAGTGATTACAACCATCTGTTGTATCAATATTCCTTTTCCCCTTCCACTTCTCTCTCTCTCTCTCTTTTCTAGCTCACTTCTTCATGTGACAGTTCACAATAGCTTAGTAGGCTATCCTTTCAAATGTTCTGACCCCTTTCACAATAACCCTAACCTTGCTTATATAGCAATTAAGTTAGGGATGCCAAGCTCCTCCTTGAGTTCACTAGGGAAAAAGCAATGAATTTATCATGCTTTTCAGCTCTTTCCAATTTGCCTCCTTTTATCGGATTAGAAATCCTCCAAATATCTCCATTTTGGATGTTTCCTTGCTTTTCTTGCATAATTTTAGGAACAAATATCTAGATATTTATGAACCAAGTTGTTCCTTTGACCCATTGAACTTCATCAAGTTTCACTAACATTGTCCCCTCACTAGTAACATGAGTTAGCGGGGTCACTAATGCTCCCTTAGGCTTGGTCACAAGCTTTATAAAGCAGGTTTTCAATGTGTAACCAGCGTTAGTGTGGAATCAAGGCCTGCAATTGTGGTCTTTGATTCAGTCATCATGTCTTTCACCTCTGAGTTGATGAGGAGGTCATTTTTTTGTATAACAGATGCCTCCTAACATATGAGATCAGAGGCAGAGATGATGGCCAAAATACTTTACTGAAACTGTAATTTTTCCTGTCAAAATGTAGAGAGAGAGAAAAGCTTTGGGCAGCAAGGAAAACATGATACAACACACACACACACACACACACACACACATATATATAGATAACTGCTAAATTCATGTCCCGAGTCGGGCATTCCCATGCTCAGTAGCTATGTTAGAGTAATTTTCTCAAAGAGATATGACAATACTAGCCACTAATAAGCACAATGTAGATCCAGTGTCATAATAGAATCATCCTCAAATAGTTGTCTCCAAAAAACAATATCTATAACTTGGGAGAGGAAGCAAGGTTGAATGATGCAAGCCTCTACCCAAGGTCTTGATTTCCACTTCATTGAACAGCATAGATCAATACATGTGAATATATGCATTGATGTCAAACATGCACAAAATCATTTGATTACCAGTCAATAATGGAAACCGATAACAGACGCGAGGAAGGCCACCAATAATGGTGATGGTCTCCAAGATGCACAGTGTAATCTAACAAGTGCGAAAAATGTCTTTGTCGTCGAACACCCATAGAATCGCCTGATTAGGAGCCAATAATGAGAACCCCTGACCAAGCACAAGGCAACCTACCACTAATGTTTGCAAGTACCAAGGCACTGAATGTGTTTCTGGGTTATCTTCCGAGATAGAGTGTTGAAGTCGATAGGAAGAAACTTGTCGAATGCTAGGCAATAATGTTTCCTACATCAATTGACACGAAACAGGACAAGAATGATTTTGTTTTTTGAGGAATATTTTGAGCATTTGGGTCTAAACAACGAAGGGCATGATGAAAGGATATGCTTGATCGGTTGATGGAGGAAACAAATGGGTAACCCTTGAACAATAGAAGGCACAACAATGGTTTTAATCAGACAACACTAGACTCATGAACACTACAGAGTGTTAGGATACAGAGATGCAATTACATCAGGGTATATAGGTTAAAACTCATAGGATGGTATGATTCATATTGAGAGGCCATCAAAAGGAGGTTTATCTAAGGGAGTGCCATGTTCAAGGGAATGATTGCTGCCAAACCATGCTTTCAAATATGGAATACAGTTGTATTGTCCACTTTCCTCGTCTGATTAATTTTATGAGTCCAGACGGGTAAACTCATCAATCTTTTCATTTTTAAAGAGTCTGAAAGGGACCGCAAAAAGAACAACTCTTTGCCCTATCTGATTAGTTTAATGAGTCCAAACAGGCAAACTCGTCGATTTTTTCATGTTTTAAGAGTCTGAAAAGTATCGTAAAAATAACGACTCTATATCTTGTCTATGTAATTTAAAGAGTCCATACGAGACAACTCGATGGTCTTTTCATATTTAGAGAGTCTGAAAAGATCGTAAAGTGAAACTCCATGGTGGTCCCTTTTTCATAGTTGTTAACTGGGTGCGACAAAACGTTAATAGTATACCTGGATCGGTTACTTTTCCATTAGTTAATCTATTGAACCCTGATAAAGAGAAACCTATTTTCAATAGATGTCGACCTCATTTTTTTACGAGTACGAGGCGACAGACTAAATTTTTTTTTCATCGTGAATTTTTAATGAGTCATGCGACAACAAACTCAATACCTTCATCAAAATTTTTAATGAGTCAAATGAAGAAAACTTAGGGTATCTTTTTCAGTTTAGTGAGTGAGAAAAATGACGGAAAAGATTGGCTCATCCCTTCTTCATAGTTTTATGAGCTCGAAGGAGGGGAAAAACTCGGGGATTCTTTTATTTAAGAGCGATAAATGGTCCCAAAAAAGGACATGCTCTGGCTGTGGCCATATGTTTTTAACGAGCCCGATAACAAAAACTCGGGATTTTTCAGGTTAATGAGAAATAAAAGTACCTAAAAGAATGCTTGGGTCATCTTTATAAAGTTTAACGAGCCTAAAGACAAAGCTCGAGATTTTTTCATTTTTAAAGAGCAAGAAAAAAGCACCTAAAAAGAAATGCTCCCTTGGTCTTTTTCAGTTGAATGAGCTAGAAAAAGATCAAAAAAGGCTTTTCTCAAAGCATCGTCATATAGATTTAACGAGTTCGACGATGAAAACTCAGAGATGTTTATAGTTTTTAAAGAGTAATAAAATATCACAAAAATTGCTCTAACTATCATCGCATAGATTTAACAATTTCAATGATAAAAACTCAGAGATGTTTATATTTTTTAAAGAGAAATAAAATATCTCAAAAAGTGCTCTAACTATTGTCGCATAGATTTAACGAGCTCAACGATAAAAACTCGGAGATGTTTATATTTTTTAAATAGCAATAAAATATCTCAAAATGTGCTCTAACTATTCTTCATTGGAGAAGTTTAATGAGCCCAAAGAAGGAGACTCGAGGTTTTTTGGATTAATGAGCGAGAAAAATACCATAAAAAGAATTCTTGATCTTCTTCATGGTAGTTTAACGAGCCTGAAGAAGGAGACTTGAGGATTTTTTGGATTAACGAGCAAGAAAAATACCATAAAAAGAATGCTTGACCTTCCTTGATCTCATTCTTGACAATAAAATGATCTATGCCATGCATTTCCTCATAAGACCAAGGAAAAACATTGCGGAAGTCCCTAAAAAGGTAGGTGAAGCTCACAATTTCCTCAGGATTGTGATTGGCTCCAATCTGTATGTTTTCCATGATGTCAATCATGACAAAAATATCGAGGAGGATTGTTTATGAAATATTTCCCTTGTTTCCTTCTGAGTCCAAAGGTTGGATAGTCGTATACAGTGCGGAAATGATTTCATGTGCATTAGATGACAAGATTTGAAGAGGCATCATGTCCGAATCAAATATAGAAACATGATGGTGCGAATCCTCCCAAGGTCGCTCTTCTAAACTTGTGACCTCCCTAATAGCTTTGTCCACATGTAGGACTTGATTGAGTGGATCAAAAGAAGGAGCGGTTATGGGAGGGGAAATGGTACCGTTGACCGAAACCAAAGTGACCGGAGATTCCGATGCAAATTGAATGGCTTGGTAGGCTAATTCAACGATGACAGCTATATTTTATCTCTATAGTGCCAATGTCTTAAGGAGCCGGTAGGATCCATGGATCGGTCTGTTCATGAGGAATAGATGAAAGCATATTGAGCATCTGTGAAACCTTTGGCGGCTGAAGAGGAAAACAACACATGAGGGAAGAAGCCATCTATGAAACCTTCAGCAGCTAAAGAGGAAAACAACCCATGAGGGAAGAAGCCTTCAGTATACCGGTACCTAAACTAACATAAGAGTCAGTTCCACCTCCTATTAGGGATATGTAGCCACTTGGTAATGGTGAATAATCAAGGGTGCAGAAATACAACTGATCTATTGTAACTACCTTTCCATCCAATGGGAATTGGATGATGCGAAAGACAGTATATAATATGGTCGTCATGGCATATGTCCAACTGTGACCCAGCAAGAGATTATATTTGAGTTTTTTATCTACGACTTCTACATCCACCGTTACGGTTTTCCCACAGAAAGTGATGGGGAAACTAGCTAGGTAGCCTTTTGGGATAAAGATGTGGTTGTCGAAAGCTTTAAGGCAGTTCGATGACGAGGATAGGGTTGGGTAACCCAGGGTGAGTGAACATGAAGCCGACATGATGGAGGTCAAAGCACCTTCGTTAATGACAGTTCTGTGCATACCTTTACCTTTCAAAGTTATATGCACCTAGAATGCAAGCTGGTGAGAAAGGGGAGGTTTACACTTGTCCATGTCAAAAATAGCAAGCATGGAATCCATTGGGTCAATACCTCCAATAGTCAAAAGAAAAGATTTCCATTGCATTGGGCATGTTTGTAATACTTCGAGCACCGACATAGCCGACAGCACTTGTGCCAAATCCTCTACAATGTTGTAGTGTTGGGTAGCACGTGCAGATGTATTGTGCGTTGTGCGTCGAAGTGCCCCTTTTGGGGGTCGAATTACAAAGTCCTCAACCAAAAATTCAATATGAAAATCATTGGGCAGCGATGAGTTTTGACCTAAGGATGGTTCTGCTGCAGAAGCGACAGGAGCTCCATAAGATTTGGCTCTTGTGGCGAGTTCTACCATTTCAAATGTGAAAATGGTAGAAGATCCTTCACCAACTGAAGGATGCTAGGAACCATCGTTGTCCCCTTGCGAGGGTGGCGGTTAGTTTGCAATAAGGTTTTGCTGTTGTTGAGCGGTAAAAGGATTTCTAAGGACAGTGGGGGCCTTACTAGAATCCCTTTTGGCAAGGTATTCTGTGCATTCCTAAACCCACGGACAAGGCCAAGCCATGTGGTCTTCAGCACAGAGCTTGCATGGATATCTGGTGGGTTTATCCTTTTCCTCATCAGTAGGCGCAGTGGCCTTCTATTTTAGGTTGGGCTGCTTTGTTGATTGCTCCTCAGAAGGAGCGGTCTTTTTCTTATTCTTCTTTTTCTTACCACCGAGATTTTGTGTAGACTACACAGAGTTTATCTCAGCGGTAGGAAGAGCAATCGATTTGGTAGTGGACTCATTGGGGTTGCCAGGGTCATTGTGGATTATGTCGTAAAGAGTGCCAAACTATGAATATATCAAAGCTAAGTGTTGGGAAAGACATATGGATTGGTCTTCTATGACCGCACCACCTTGAGTGACATCTCTAGCGATTTGAGGAAGTAAGGACCTGAAAGACCAGTCCGTTAAGAGAAAGTTTGAGAGGGGGCTTTGACTAACCTCCACCTACGTCTCCATTCATGAATATGATCAGAGATGTGGGTGGTAGTATCCTAACGAAATGAAGTGAGGAGCTCTATCCCAGTCTCATAGTGGATAGGTAGCTGGAAGTGCTTTAGGAATTCCATCGCTAAAGCATCAAAGGTGTTTACTGACATGCGTGGTAACTCAATATACCATTTCATTGCGTTTTTGGTGAGGGTGTGGGGAAAAAGATGTAACTGGACGCTATCATCTACCATAGAGTTTGAAACACACCAAATATGGTAGGTGGTGATATGGGTGCCTGGATCCTCCCCTTGTTTTCCATCGAACTTTGGGATGTACTTTGGTATTTTATGTGGGATCGACAGCCATTGTAAGTTGTGATAGATGGGGTCATTTGTCAACTTGTATAAGTCGGGTATATCCAATGTTGCCAAAAACGGTAGAGAGTTAGGTGCCCACGACTCAAACCATGGTGATGACAGATGACTTAAGGAGCTTTGCGCTCCTCCCATCGTTTGCTTCCCCATATTATACATGGGTTGTGTGGTGTAGTAGTTGCTTTGAGGTATGGTGTTGTAGAGTGGATTTCCATGAGGATTTTGATACTGGGGTATGGAATTGCCCCTAGTATAAATGGTGCCCCCTTGATACATTTGAAGATATGAGTAGGGCGCCCCCATGGACTGGTTGGGAACCCCTTGAGGATTCTCGCCCGACATAGAACTGGCCATTTGTCCTTGATTGATAGAGGGAACGTTCATGTCAATTAGTGACTAACGATACATGATTGAGAACGAAGCGGGAACTGTTATGTTCCCTACCAGCATGTGCATATTGGAAGCCCCCCAAGTATATGAATCTGGGGGTTTGAACTGTACATTGGCGGTTGACCATGTTGTTGGTAAACGGGAACCGCGCCCATAGTGCTGCATTGAGTGTTATAGGGAGCACTGTATGTGGCACTTGTCGAAGGTATGTAGTTTGGCACCAAAGGGGCAGAACCCAGCGTCGGCTAGGTTCCACTCAGATATGGTGTCATGTGAGTGGTTGTACTTGGGACAAATGGTATAGCGGGATTTTCCATTACCAATGTTGTAGTGACTGTCGACTGGGGAAGTGGTGGAGGACCTAAGGTGTCCACAAAGTTCCACAACCCATTAGTCATCGATGGGATAGATGGAAATGTTCCAACTACCGAAGCAGGAAGTACAGGTACCACGAGAGCCAAGATAGGTTCCAATGGAGTGTTAAAGGAAGGAAGGAATCCTTCAGTAAATAAATCCTTCGGCAAACTTGAATCCTCGGTTGTCCAAACAGATCCTGTGTGAGATCTAGGAGACTGATCCCCTGAAGATGGGGAATCCAGTTCAATGGAACTTGGTAGATCCTCCACTCCTAACAATCGTCTACAGTGACGACGAGGACTGAATGTAGCCACGGTGACCGTTAATTTCTATCAATAAATTTTATCATGATATTTGTTAAAGTCTTAAAATGATAACACTCAGGTGCCTAAAAAAAATATAAAAAATACACTAAGTATATTAATAAGCAAGCAGAGGTAAAATACCTTGTCTGATAAGCACCAATCACCAGAGATGAAACCCAGTATATCAATGAATAACAGAGAAGGATGGCCAAATGTACAATTACAGTTACTTTAGAGCTTCGCCCGAACATCAGATTGAGGGACCAAGTACTCACGTGAAGATGAGCACCCTCTCAAAAACTAAAGACAAAGTAGATCCGTCTGTGTTAGGTACCAGGATAGCCCGTCCCAGTCACCTTGTGTAAGTCCCTATAAGTTTGGCCACTAAAGATACCTCAAATCACAGACACCACCAGGGGGACATAGTCATAGATAGCATGCTGTGTGGGCAGGATACCTGAGTCCCTGACTCAGTTCCGAAATCCCCAAAGGGGCCCCCAATACATAGAATACCCAAAGGATTTATAAGAGAAGGTGGGTTACCTTCGCTTACAATCCGATGTTGTCTCGTATTTTGCTCCGCTTTGACTAGAGTGGTCTCGGTAGTATGAGCGCAGAAATTATTTTTTTCTCGTTAATGACACTAGTTTGGTGTTCGACCTTGGGCAGTTCACTCACATGCTTATCCCAAGATCCTAGCCTAGCTAATGTTTGTTTTCTCAATAGAGAGTTACTGATTGATTTTAGGTAAATTTTATGTGTACTTGATTATTGTCTTCGGTAGGGGATTTGATGTATGAAATGTGTTGAGACTCTTGACTCAATAAATCATGCAAAAAACAATGCTTTGAAAAAGAATTTCAATTTGATGCAAACAAGTTGTATTCTACATATTCATATTTTTCACATATTCATAGTTTCTTCCATGCATCTATAGTCTTTCAACACTTGCATAACCAAAAGATTCTTTTCCAATGTTTCCTAACAACTACTTGAAACCAAAATGAGGCAACTCACAACCATTTAAATAGAAGGATGAATACAAATTATTATTCTTTCTTTCAGAAAAAATGTTTTTAAGAGAGAAAAGCCAAAACTTTTTTTCCTAAAACTAAATTTCTAGGACACCAATTCTGCTGACATAATATAGTTACAAATCTTATTTCATCCCATGAGAAAATTTTCCATCCCTTTTGGTCCACAGATACTACTGGAAATTAAGGCAAAGGGAGACTAACACTCTGTAACAGTGGCTACAGAGAGTTAGTAGGCCACTGACACTCCCTGTACATAAACACAGTGCCTTATAAAGCTCTGTGTAGCCTGGTAACCTGCATTAGTCTTGGAAATTTACCAAAAAGAGGGTTTCCAAGATTAGTTTCTAAGATGAATGTATACTAGTAGGATGCAGCAAGATATTTTGTGGATCATAGAAAGGATTACTGAAGAATACAGAGCTCTTGGAAGGAAGAGAGAATAGAGAAGAGTCTGGGTAAACAGGGAACTAGATGTATAATCCCCAATGGAGTTGCCAATTCTGTTGTGGGGTAAAATGCATGATGTATGGAGAATGAAAAATACCCTCAAAGGCCTTCCCGGACCTTTGAAAAACTATAATATTATCTGCAGAAGCTACCAAGTTATACGCATGTTCATCTATCAAATATCAATTAACAAAGTATGGAAAGAGGATTACCTCAAGTCTCATTCTAGATTTGTTTGGAGATCACAATGCAGCCAAGAATAACTCCCTCAAAGCCGGCTCCAAATCAATTCTTGCACAAAGGAAAGGCAAACACAATCACAACATACAATCTTGAAAACTAATATATGAATGCACAATGAACATCTATTTGCATACAACTAAACTACTCATCTAAAAAAGTATCGAATGAACCACTTAATGGACAATGTTACTGACACTATGGAGTAGGAAACACAACTGCAGTTCTGTATTAATAATGGAAGAGTGATTACAACCATCCATTGTATCAGTCTTCCTTTTCCCCTTCCACTTCTCTCTCTCTTCTCTCTTCTAGCTCACTTCTTCAAGTATGTGACAGTTCACAATAGCTTAGTAGGCTATCCTTTCAAATGTTCTGACCCCTTTCACAATAACCCTCACCTTGCTTATATAACAATTGAGTTAGTGTTGCCAAGCTCCTCCTTGAGTTCACTAGGGAAAAAACAATGAACTTGCCATGCCTTTCAGCACTTTCCAATTTTCCTCCTTTTCTCGGATTAGAAATCCTCCAAATATCTCGATTTTGGATGTTTCCTTGCTTTTCTTTCATAATTTTAGGAAAACAAATATCTATATTTTTACGAGCCAATTCATTCCTTTGACCCATTGAACTTCATCAAGTTTCACTAACGTTGTCCCCTCACTAGTAACATGAGTTAGTTGGGTCACTAACGCTCCCTTAGGCTTGGTAACAAGTTTTATAAAGAAGGTTTTCAATGTGTAACAAGTGTTAGTGTGGAATCAAGACCTTAAATTGTGGTCTTGGGTTTAGTCATCATGTATTTCACCTCTGAGTTGATGAGGAGGTCATTTTGTTGTATAACAATTGCTTCAGGTGAGACTTCAGTCTACGCTCCGCAGATTGATGGCGAAAGGGCCAGTAGTGTAGGGATTTGTTTGGCTAAATTAAATTTGAACCTAGGTCAGGGCCCACTAAGCCAACATGACCCAAGACAACCCATCAAAGCCGCAAGAAACTAACAATGCCATGAAGTCAAAGAAGGAAATGGGAAAGTGGTATGATTTCCATAAGAGCCCCAATCATAACACAAGTGAGTGTCGGGCCAAGCAGTCGTTGGTCGCTGAGTTGAAGGCTTCAGAATCAGATGCATGTTCTGACCCTGAGTCAAAACCTAACAACAGGAATGACAAATGGAAGTAGATCATTGACATGGAGCCCATCACCACTGTTTCCACTGCCACGATCTAGAAGAATGAACTCGAAGATCCAGAGGAGGGGGAGCGTCTTTTCCACTCACAAATGTGGGTGAAGGGTTCGCTGCTACAATTCATTATCGACAAAGGTAGCCAAAAGAACTTAATTTCAAAAGAGATCATGAAGTGACTGGGCCTACTAACCATACCACACCCACAACCGTATAACATCAGGTGGCTTCACCAAGGATGAGATCAATAAGTCTTCAAGCAGTGTCATCATCCCTATAGCATCAAGCCCTTCACAGATGAGGTATTGTGTGATGTTGCACCTCTTCATGTTTGTGATGTATTATTAGGCCAACCATACTTGTGGAAGCGACATGTTGTGTATGATTCAAGGCCTCACATTGTTATTATTTCTTTGTGTAATTCATTATATAGGAAAGCGGAGGTAGCCCCACCTACCACCACCTCTTTGATCTCTACTAAGAAGTATAGTAAGATCATCTCCCAAACTAGGAAATTCATTTTCTTTCTAGTTCACTCTCAAAGTAAGGGGAAGATCATACCCACATCCATGGCCCCTGGGAAGGGTTCCTCCATGCAGTAGAAGAAGGTGGGTATGGTCATGAAAGAAGACATGAACATCTTCTCCTCACCCACTGGGGTACTGTTGCACTGTCAGGTCAACCATTCGTTTGATCTGACTCCCGGAGCACCTCTACCCAATGGCCTGATATATCGTCGCTCCATTGTGGAAATTCCAAGTACAAGCAGCAACATGCTCAACATCAGGTGCCACACAAGTTTCAAGTGGGTGACAAATTCTAGTTGCATCTGTAGAAAGAATGCCCTACAAGAGCCCATTAGAAGCTCATACCACTCTGATATGGTCCTTACACCATTACCAAGGCTATGGGAAATAATGCTTTGGAGCACAACATTCCCCATTCCTTGGCTTGCACTAAGTGTTCAATGTGAACTGCCCTCGACCATGCCTCCTACCATTACTAGACACATCATAGATTGCAAAATAGCTCACCAAAGACCAAGTTCAGCAAAAGTTTCCCCATCTCATGGAGGCACTCAATGCAATGGAGACAATTACTTCCTAAGGGGGGAGGAATGATCCAAGTGGATGTTGGTGGCCACCTGCCTATCCCACTTTGACCCCCACAACTATTTATTTTAGTTTTTCAGTTTCCTTATTTGTAGCACAATTTACTAATTTTGGCAGTTTCACGGGTCTCGAACTTCCCGAGCCATTTTGAGGCCCTAAACGACATTTTTTGGGGAAAATGGGACCAACATGGGTTTTTTAATACTGTTATACCAATGTTGGTCATTCAAAAGTTGTAGTTCTCTGATAGATATTTCTAACAAGGTATTATGAGCATCAAATGGAGATAGTCTGCCAAAGTTATGACCCCGGGAAGTTGATATACCGATTTACACAAACGGGGCCCATAGTTTGGCACTTCATCTCCTAGGGTTATGTTTTTGGATATTTAGGGTTTTCCATTGTTTCTCAATAATAAATAGGCCTTTGAGCCTCATTGTAACAAAGTTTAGAGGCATGTAGCTACCACATCTCTCCTCAAAGATAAGCTACCATCGCTCGGGCTAGTTTATTTCCATTTCTATTTGTAAGCATATTTCAGTATTTTACATTAATGAATTGAAGTATTATTTTTGCTGCATCTATGTATTTATGGTTATATTTGTACTTTATTGTGTTCTTGCATAAATCCAAATCAGTGATATCAGAGGGGTCTTCTCTTTCTCTCTTTTCCTTTACATGTCCCCAATGAGATCGGGATATAAGGAGTTAGGACTTGAACTGGTCGAACTCTTGTAAGACCAACCTCGCAAATCCTGATGAACTCCCATGGCAGATGAAAAGAAAGATGAGCGAGCAAGACATCCTATCAAAATATTGGTCGAAGAATCCCTCTAGTGACAAAGGAATGCGATGATGGACAACTTTTCCTAGATCCTTCAACGGCTACCCAAGGGAAATGCATCTACTTCCAATGGCTACTCTAGAAGTGCCACACCCTTCAAGGTAAAATTTAACTTTGATATTCCCATATTTAAGGGCCATATAGATGCAGAATTTTAAATAAATGGTTAAATCTTCTAGAAGGGTTTTTTTTCATGATTTTTCTAGCCAAGAAAAGATTATGTTCGCTCTTCTTAAAGTCACCCTCCACATCAAGGACTGGTGGGAAACCTACTGCGAGTAGTGGGATGAAAGTATGCCCTCACTATTTTCAGCTGCACCCACTCGAAATTCATTTCAGGATGCCATCAAGGAGCAGTACTACCTTGTCAAAAGCTACGAGGATAAATACATAAAGTTGACCATGCTACGACAAGGAAGGGACCAAGACGTGCGGGAGTTTACCAATAGTTTTCATACCCTTCGCACAAAGTTGGGTATCAAGGATTCTGAGTGGCATTTGGTACGCAAATACCACGGCTGCCTACACAAGTATATCTAGGACAAGATGGAGTTCCTAGTGTTATACACATATTTTGGAACTGCAACCCCAATCACATATGTCGATAAACCAAGGGCTAAAGTGTTGTTTCACACCCTAAAGGATCATGGTCAACTGATTACATAATTTCCCGGAAGTTCCACCTGAAAAACCACTCAGAACTGGCCAAAACTAACCCATACAGACTACTCCATGCTGAGGGTGTGATGCATATTGGCTGCTACACTGGCTAGGTGTGATGCATACTAAAAGAGCCTTCTCTGGGGTGCAATGGGTGAGAGTAGAAAAATGGCAGAGATAGTTTGCTAAGTGGAAACCCAGAGAATCTTCTAGAAACTTCTCATATGACACTTCCCTCTCTGAATTTGCCCAAGGATGAGTAAGAGATCATGAAATCTCCAAGTGGAACCAAGAAATATCAGTGAAATGACACTAATCAAAAACCCAGAAGCTGACTCACCCCTCTGAAAATATCTATAAATGGATCCCTCATCACAAATATCTAAAGGCTGGAATTTTGTAATTTGTAAGGAAGTGTTGTTGGTTCCTCTTTGAGATATTGTATTGTTGGGTGATCTTGCTTTTCATGAGGTGAAGAGGGCTTTCTTGCTGGGAGGATGATGCTGGATCAAACAGCTGGGTTGTAATCCTCTCTTCTACTTCTACTATTAATAAATTTATTTGAGTTTTCCTCCATATACTTGTGTACTTATGAATCTTGTATTTGTGAATGCAATTGTATGGTTAATGTACTTCTGATTCTACATTTTTTATGGTATTATAGACCTCTATGCTTTGATGGTGTTTTGTTTCCTTGTCTCTACAAGTGTTCTTTAAAGCAGGACAAGTGAGAAAGGAGTGGTAAGCTCTGTCAAAGGAGAGAGGAAACAAGAAAGGAGCCAAGCGAAAGATTAAGGTTGGTGCTCTCTGCTTCTCTCTTATCTATCATACATAAAGGAAAACACAAGTTACTTTG
>APFE030969285.1:26831-67150 GCA_000404065.3 Pinus taeda
AAAGTGTATTTAGTGTGTGCTCTCTGCTCTCTGTTGAAAGAATCATACTTTTCTTTCCTTAGTAGCTAGGATTTTCATTGCTAAAAGAAAACAAACGACTGTTTATCATTTTAGATTGCATATTTAGGAATTTTACATCTACATCAGGTGGTGAACCTTGAAAGACAAATTTCTAAGAAAGATCAAATCTAAAATAAACCTCAATGAAAATAAAAACGCTTTGGAACCTAATGCAAAACATCTAGAAGTCTAGGCTTGAGACGTATTCTGGCGTTGTAAAACCTGGTAACTATTGTTTTCATTGAAGGTTGGGTGATTCCTCCTCTTTGATATGACAAGTGCCAGTATGGACTTGTGCTCCCTATACCATCGAGTATATATTTGGAGACCACAATAGGCTAATATCCTTTATCCTTAGGAAGCCATGTCTACCGCCCTATCGATCGCAATGCACTGAACATAGCATTTTGGAAGATTGACTACCATACGTAAAGTCCTTGGTAAATTCTCTTTAATTTACCACCAAGGTGTATATTGTAGCTTTGTGATTAGTTTGGTGATCCCTCTATCTAGACTTCCAGAGCAGTCACTTTTGTTCCTTTTTGACTCCCTAAAATAAAAGGTCCATCTAAGCACTTGTCACTTCAGGCTCATTAAAAATCGAAGGCGACTAGAGTCACCTTTAGCTTTTTCTTGACTCTTAAAAATTGAAAAAGAAAGTTGTGTCAAAGCGTCATAAAATTCATCTAATTCAAAATAACATTTTCCCCTTTATAATTTTGAGTTGATCAAGTAATCTGCAATCGTGGAAGAAAGTCAATCAAAACCCCATCGTTCGTGGAGACTAACGAGTCAACCGTCTTTGACTCTAGAAATGAAACCATTCCGGGCAAAACGGTCTCATTTAACTGGGTTGAAATCTCCTGGTTTATTTGAAAGTTATGTTTCAACATCATTAGAGACTCCAGTTACTCTAATTATTTCTGGTACATCTGCCTTTACAGCAGAAGTTCTGTAGTTACAAGAGGACATTAGAACTAATCCTAGTATAACGATAAACACTTCTATCCCTGAACTAGCTCCATCTAGGGATGATTTAGAAGGTGTCACCCCTCTAGTATCTATCGCTGCAGAAACTATACCTTCTTCGGCACCGGAAATATTTTACGACCCTGACGGTCTACCTCTTCCACTTGGACTAATTGCTATAGAAGAAGTTGTAGAGGATATTCCATCCAGTACTCCATTGCATTTTGGAGCTGGGATCCACTTATACCCTTCTATTCCTAAATTTAGTTCTAACAATCATCCTTCATTGCAAGTTCTTGTCGAATCGCTAGGAGATCTTTTGGATAGACTAAGAATGTCTGAACAACCATTAACATCTAGGATTGTGTCATCTAATGCAGCAAAAGTAGAGCCTCCTGTTGCTACTCCAACAATGCTTGTTGGTATACCATCTGTCCCAACTAGTTCTCAACTGCTAGATGGAGTCCACCCAAGGACTGTTTTGACAGCATGGTCTGTTCCTATTTGTTCATCCAGAATCTTATCTGGAATTTCTTATGTTGAGACTCAACAAATTGATCCTTCACATCAGTATCAATTTGGGCAGTCTAGTCTCCAAAGACCAATTTATCCTTTGAGCACTGGATTGTCGCCATATGGGGGGCAGTATGCCTTTTCATTGTTCCCTCCAAGAGAACAACCATATGAGAGTTCACAACAAAATTCGGGTCAAACTATAATTGCATCCAGTGGTTAGGTACCAACACTACCTCAACAGCCAAGATTTGTATATTCAATGCAACCAAATCAACCCGTGTCGAACATTCCCACTACACCTGCTATTGTGACGGTGTCGCAAGTACAAGCGTTGCCTGTTGTATGTCAACCTCAAGTCTCTCGGGTCGTAAAACAATAGCCTCTTGTCTCCACAACTTAATCACAACCTCAGATTAGTGCCTACTTAACTGGAGTGACTCAAGCTCAAACGGGAACTATCACCCCTCATCTTGGTCAAACATCCAGTATTAGACAACAACAAATGGTCCAACAACCATGGGTTGTACAATATCAACAACCACAATTCCAACAAGCTTACCGAGGACCTGAGCAACAAAGCTTTGCAAGTAATGGGAAACCGTATTTCCAAAACAGTTACCAACAATCATATTATAATGGTTATTCCCATCAACCTTATCAAAGTTATCAGCATCAAATACATTATGCTGGTATGCAAAGACTTATTGCTCATGCAATCCCATCTTATCCTGGGTATGCTTTGCCAAACCTGAATCAACAGTTTCCTTTTGTAGAAACTTTAGAACTACCAGATATGAACCAGCTAACAAATGATCCAATTGCTTACGCCCCTTGGTGGCCAGCGATTCCTCATAAACTTCCCTCTGATATTCCTAAATTTAATGGAAATCCAGGTGAAAACCCATCGAATCACGTATTGAATTTTCATTTGTGGTGTTCATCTAACACGCTCAATGATGATTCGATTAGGCTTCAACATTTTCAGCGAACGCTAACTAGTCTGGTAGCGAAATGGTACATTGAATTTCCTAGACCTTCATTTGATAACTTCAGCACCCTCACCGCTACCTTTTTAACCCACTTTTAGTTACCCATAAGGTACGAAACAGGAACGAAGCTCCTTACCAATTTTAAATAGACAACAGCCACTCACATATCTAATCATATTCATGGGTGGTGATGTCGTCGTCGAATGGTAAACACATATGTTCCTGATCAGTTTCTAGCTGAGTGGTTTATTAAGTCATTATTACCTTCTATTACAGAAGATGTGGCCAAGGGAGGAGTTGTCACTGAAGAGCAAGTCATTGCTCGTGCACAATATCTATACTTGATCTATACTCAGTCTGGCATGCTCTATGAAAAAATTCCTGATGCTTCTAGACAAGAATTTTCTGTTCCTTCCCCTCCTAAATCAAACAGGAACTCTCATTCCAACGATGGCATGATTGGCACATCAAGTACGCAAACCACAAAGGCTCTATCTGGTAAAGCCCTTGCAGTTTCTAGTAAAAAATCAAATGACAAACTTCTTGCCTCGGAAGTTAATGCCGTGTCATCAGAAAAAGGCAAAGAACCAAAGCAACCAGGGGGCAAGAAGAAAGGGAAAAACAAAAAGAAGAAACAGAAAGATTCGACTCCTAAAAAACCTTCTAGAAACCCTATCGAGCGAAAGAAACCTAATCAGCCATGTTTCATATGTGATGAGGACCACTGGATGAAAGATTGTCCACATCGAGCTGAGGTCATGAAGTTCTTGAAGACTTCAAACACCTCAGCAGTATTGAATAAACCGTTTCCAAGCCCAGAAACCAATTTGGTTGCTATTGATCATGCTTCCCCATCCCAAGTGCTTATGTTGTCCATTTCGAAATAGCAAAGCGATGCTTTGATATCGACAAGGAATAAAGATTATGGAAACCATAGATGTTGAAACACAATAAGGCTACAGATCAACCTAGTAGTTCGACAACAACTTCATCAGAAGTTGTGCCACCCATCATTCCTGAACTAACTATAAAGCTGCCAAAGGGACTAGTACATAAATCGACATTTAATCGTCATGCTCGAGTAGCACAGAATTATAATATAGTAGAGGATCTGGCTCAATCGCCATCCACTATGTCGACACTTGAAGTACTGCAAAATTGCCCCTCCCAAAAGCAAGATTTATTATCAAAAATAGGTGGGATTGATCCAACGGATTCCAATCTTATGGCCTTTAACCACAAAGGATATGAACCTCAGTTACCAGCCCAACTTTCTTTCCTTATACAGGTAAAATCCCTCAACAAAATTTTTCATCGAACAATTATTGATGAGGGGGAATCTACCTATATTATGTCAATGAGTTGCTGGAAAAATTTAGGCTCACCACCCTTGTCATGATCATCAACGACATTAAAAGCATTCAATGGAAGAACATACACGTCGTATGTGATATTAAGTAACTTGCAAGTTGAACTGGGGGGCAAGACAGTAGAAATTGAAGTCGAGGTCATCGATGGAAACCTTGACTGCAATTTCTTACCGGGCAGGCCCTGGATTTATGCTATGGCTGCTGTTGTGTCAACATATTTTAGGAATATTACATTTCCCTTCCAAGGTGGAATTACAATCGTTGACCAACTAAACATTTTCCCCAACAATTCACAAGCTACATGAAGCATTCCAATGATCCATGGAAGCTCTCAATCACTTCAAAGTGTCAGAGTAGGCCTCCTAAAAGATCTTACCTTAATGGGTATTTTTGTCCTCCCGCCTCCGAGTAATCTGGTGGAAGTGGCCACGGTGGAAACCTGTAATATGGTATCTTCTACATCAGCGAAGATTAAGAAGATTTCCAAAAATTTTGTTAGCATGGATCATCACCAGGTATTGCCTCCAAGCCCCATACAAATTTTGTAGCAAGCAATTTTCTTGGCTTGGGTAGCAAACCCAAATCAACACCCATTAAGTGTTTGGATAGATAGGTCTCTAAAATATGGTAGCTCTTCAGATCCTTGGTCACGTATACATTCTACAGATGAAGGAATCATTCAATCAATGATGATAGGAGAGGCACCATGGGAAGATTACCACCATCATTCCCATCTTCAAGATAATGACGAAGATTATTCCAGTGACCTTAATCATCCTTCAGTTTTTGATTTTCTATCAAATACTGTAAATACGGTGGATTCCAAGCGAAATTTGTCCAATATTGAAGAAACTATCGCCATAAATATCTCGACCAAGCCTAATGTTGTAGAGAATATTCATGTTGGAAAATATTGTTCTCCATCAGAACTAGAAATATATTGTGCTCTCTTTCACGAATTCAGAGATGTCTTTGCATGGTCATATGAAGAAATTCTAGGCATTGACTCGAGCATCATTGAACATGAAATCAAGATGTATCCAGATGTCAAACCAGTAAGATAATGGCTTCAACAGGTTCACCCGAAGAAAGCCACTGCCATCAAGGTAGAAATTGAAAAACTTTTACATGCTGGTTTCATTTACCCTGTTCCACTAACTGAATGGGTATCAAATATTATTCTTGTCATGAAAAAGCAAGGAATGATTAGAGTATGCGTTGATTACAGGGATGTAAATCAAGCTTGTCCAAAGGACAACCACCCTACACCCTTCATCGACTAGATAATTGATGAATGCACCAGATGTGAAATCTTTTCATTCATGGATGGATTTTCCGGATACAATTAAATAAACATCCGCCCACAAGACTAGTTGAAGACTGCATTTATATGTCCGTGGGGCACATTCATGTACCATAAACTATCTTTTGGTTTAAAGAACACAAGGGAAACTTTTCAGATGGCAATGAACTACATCTTCCATGACATCAAACACATCGTTCAACCATATCTCGATGATCTATTGGCTCATTCGCGAAAGCGGACTGATCATCCGCAGCATTTGAGAGCTACATTTCTACGTTGTTGACACTACAAAATACGACTCAATCCACACAAGTGTCTGTTTTGTGTCAATTCTGGTCGTTTACTTGGTTTCGTAGTTTCTAAGGATGGGATTCGACTTGACCCATGTAAGGTTCAGGCAATCATCGACATGCCTCCACCTTCAAATTTGCTTCAGATTCAAAAACTCCAAGGGGAAGCAAACTTTCTAAGAAGGTTCATTCCAAATTATACCGAACTTGCTAAAGGTTATACACGTCTTTTGAAAAAAGAAGTGCCCTTCAACTGGGATCAGGTTGCGCAAGCTTCCTTTGATGCTTTAAAGCAATCCCTAATAAAAGCATCATTAATGTACTCTCCTAACTATCAAAAACATTTTAACCTATATCTAGCCGTAACAGATACAACCATCGCAATGGTTTTAGTACAAAAAGACAATGGAATTGAACATCCTGTCTATTATTTAAGTGAAAACTTAAATGATACAGAAAGCAAGTATTCCTATGTTGAAAAGCTGGCTCTAGCAGTTGTTCAAGAAGTACAGAGATTTCGACACTATATCCTCTTTTACAAAACTACCATTTTGTCAGATTGCAACCCTATGACTTACATTCTATCACGTCAATTGGTAGGGGGAAAATATTCAAAATGGATAGCCATTTTGCAAGAGTTTGATCTTGAATTCACAAAATCCAAATCAAAGAAATCTCTAATTTTCATGGAGTTACTATACGACCTCCCATCGTCATCCAATGATTCAACATCTAAAGCATCAATCGTATTTTAAACTCTGTTTCTGATATCGTCAAGCAATCTGTGGTATGGAGATATACTGATCTATCTCCAAACCGAAACGTTTAGGCCTAATACCTCTCACTCCAAACAATGATGTACTCGATACCAAACCAAAGACTACATGATCGTCGGTGATACACTTTACCATCATGGTATCGATACAGTTTTGTGAAGGTGCCTCATGCATGAGGAGGTCGAAAGAGTCCTGAATGACTGTCATTTAGGTGTGTGTTGTGGGCATCAACTGGTTACGCTATAGCACAAAGGATCTTACAAGCAGGTTACTTCTGGCCCACAATATTCAAAGATTGCATAATCACAGTCAGAAGTTGCCATGCTTTTCAGATCTTCAACCGCAAAACTAGACTACCACCTACACTGTTGCATCCAGTAGTTGTTGTTGGGCCATTCACCAAATGGGGAATAGACTTCATGACATGTAACCCCACCTCAGCCGGGGACATGGGTATATCATAGTCGTAGTCAACTATTTTACAAAATGGGCCGAGGCAATGCCTACATTAAACAACAGCGGTGAAACAGCTGCTCTTTTCTTTTTCATTCATGTAGTCTCTAGATTCAGTGTTCCACAGGCTATAGTCACAAATCATGGATCGCATTTTCACAATCACATGATGGTTGAATTAACTGCCAAATTTGGACTGTCCCACGACAGTTCTACTCCATATTATCCGCAAGCTAACGGACAAGTTGAGGCCATCAACAAAGTGCTGAAACGCATGCTGCAAAGGATGATTGGAGTCCACAAATGGAATTGGCACTTAATCCTGTACTCAGTCTTGTGGGCATATAGGACATTGGAGAGAAATGCAACCAGATTTACACCCTTTCAGTTGGTGTATGGCCTAGAAGCAATCTTACTAATTCAGTGTGAAATTTCATCTCTCAAGCTCGCATTCGATCTACTTCCTGAAACTTCAGAGGAAGAGGATCGTTTCTTGGAACTAATCCAATTGGATGAAACCCGACGTGATGCTGCTTTGGCTAACGAAGCTCATAAAGAATGTGTCAAGGTGCAATTTGACAAAAATGTCAAACCACGTGTCTTCTCAGAAGGTGACCTAGTCTTGCTTTACGATGAGGACTCTGATAAATTGGGAGCAGGTAAGTTCGAACCATTGTGGATGGGCCCCTACATTGTTAAAAGAGTATTGAAAAGGGAGCCTACAAGCTAGTAGATTACGATGGGATTCCATTTTCGTAACCTCGAAAAGGGTTGTATCTTAAGCATTACTATGCTTGATTAAGTGTAGTAATCTCTTTATATGCTTTTGTTACATTTTGTTTTCATCAAGAGTTATCATTTTGGTTAGGTAATCCACTTTGCATTTGTTGCAGATGTCGAACCTATTGGAATCATTCATTGGATACACCGACGGAGCTAGTCGTAGCACGCAGAACCTATCTTCTATAGCCTGGGCCATTTCCTATCCAAGTGGCGAGTTAGTGAGTTTCAGAGGTATATGTATTGGTCGATCAATGAAAAACATTGCTGAGTACAGCGCGTTGATGGAGCTTCTCCCTAATGCCATCGCACGTGGCATACACCGACTTGTTATCAGGCTAGATTCACAACTCGTCATCCTACAACTTACTGGCATCTATTCCATTCGGAATCCAGCTATCTATTGTATGTTCCTAAGGGTCAAGATTTTGGAAAGGAATTTTGATTCTATTCAATATCAACACATTTCTAGAAACTTAAACACATTAACTGATTCATTAGCGAATTATGTGTTAGATAGACATTTGAAGCATTTATAAAGGAAAAAGCATTTCAATTAACATTTTCATCAGGATCACATAACTTAACCAAAATAAAGCTCCGAAAATAAAAAATATATATAGTCTTTTATAGTTTTTATAGAATGTTCTGTGTCCAGGACAAAATCGGTCATATGACCCAAAAGCTCAAAAATGCAGAAAAGCACCCTAAACTAATGGTGCTGGTGATAGCAAGTCACCGCCTGTGCAATCATACATAAGAGCCTAGTCCATCAACTCGGCATGCCAATGGTATGGCACTGTAATCTCAAAGGTAACTCGTCGGTCCTCACATCCTTAATTACCAAGGGTGAGATCCTTGATCTGATCTTGCAATACTACAAGGGTCTCCACTATGTCCAGATTATGAAGGGTAGCCCTCCCTACAACCTCTCCTGCTGGAACGGAAGCTGCTACCCTTGGGCGTGATGTTGGTCGCACTGGCCCAACATCTGCACACATATATAAGTTTGATTAGTCTTTATAACATTTAAAAAACACAAGAAAATTATAAAAGCAATAAACAAAGATATGGTCAAATCATTTTACCCATAACACCCCACTGCTTGCCAGCCGGTAGCACCAAATTTGGGTCGCCTCATAAATCCATCCCAACATATGGATACTCAGCGAAGACCATCTCCTAATGGTTGAACCACTCAAAGAAGGCATCAGAGAATGAAATCTATGACTGGCCAACATGTCTGGCCATGAGGTCAACCCATCTCTGCATCTGTGGTTCCCTCAATGCTGACAATTATAGTGAAATGTATTGCGGCTGCATCAGTGGAATCCTCTCTAAGGTGAAAGTTGTCAAAATGGAACCATAACCAAATTTCTTGGATCTCCATTTCGTCACCTTGGAAAGTTGTTCTTTTATAACTAGAAATACTACCTCACACCAGTTGAATACCTTTGGTTCCATGCATTCCAAGGCGTACTGCATATACGATTTGTTGGCCAAATGAAGAGCCGCGCTACCAGCCAACCTAGCAAAGGTGAATAAAATAGTCCTCAAGGACTGATCAGTGACATCTCAAATATTGATCTTGCCATCCCTGCTCGGCTGAGATCCATCTCTACAAAACTAGCAAATATAATTCCTCACGGGTTCACCCCCATGGGCAGATACCGATAGTGAGAGAGGGGCACCATGCCTCGATAACCCAGTCAAAAAATAGATATCCTCAACTGTAAAAGGAATGGATTTGCCTCTAAGCTGGAACACCTGGTTGGTTGGATCCCATGCATCGAGAAAATATTGCAACAAATTGATTTGTTGCCTCATGCTAGATATGCAGAAGAATTTGAGCAAGCCATAGTTTCGCAATGCAGTAACCGTACATGTATCATGTAAGGCAATCATGTCCTCTTCTTCATGCTCGCATTCATGCCATGTAATGACCATCTTGATCCGATAAATCTCTTAAACACAAACAAAATATGAATTAGGATCCTGATTTGGGCAAAAACAGGCAAAAAGTTAATGAAAAACACTGCACAAACTTTCCCTTCTGCGCCCATCACACCCTGCCTATGTACAAGGTGAGATGCATACTAATTGGCCAATGGCCAACTCAATATGCATCGCACTTTTCAATGCAAACTAGGTGCAATGGGGAGAGAACAAATTATTCAAACCCCTGGGGCCCAGAAGAACAAGAAAACTTGCTCAGAATCAGAAAAGGATGGAATGAAATTAAAGAGCTCAGGGTTAGCTCCCACCTGGTCCTAATGGCATGAAGAATAGTCCACCGAATCTCCCAAAATCAGCTGATGAAATTTGAGGGGGAACACACCTCCAGGGCTCCAACAATCCCAAATTTAGATGGAATGGTAAAAATGAGAGGTAAAACTGCTTTTATGTTACTATTTACGTAATTCAAGTAAAATGTTATTTTAAACTCATTTTTCAAGCATGCATTTGCATTTCCAATCAATTTGATGGAGTAATTAAACAGGTTTTGCAACCGTCGAAAGAATATAGTGTTAATGGTAAATTGAGCGTCTCTGACTATTATCGTGAGCAATGTTTCCGCAAAGTTCAAGCTCGTTAAAAAATAAACCTAGCAATGAGCAATGTTACCGCAGGGTTCAAACTCGTTAAAAAATAAACCCACCACTAAGATAGTTTCTAAAGATTCAAGCTCATTAAAAAATGAATCCACCCTCGGTAAATAACATTCATGATTGCCTTGCTATCAACCTTTTGAGCCTTGGTTGTGTTCTCATCATCACCCCCATTCTTTTGGCCGATCATACACTTCCACTTGATTGTTTACCCTTTTGAGGAACAGCTACGACGAATGATTTTGTTAGCCACCCTCTTTATACTGTTGTGTTTGAGAAGTTCCAAACTTACTTGGAACCAATTGTTACCTGAAAACATCACTTGTTCCTCAAAGACAAGTCTCTTTTAAGCTCTTTTTAGACTCGTAAAATATGAAAAGATTGTCGAGCTACTCGCCTTTCTAGCTCATTAAAATAAGGGGAAGCGCCATCCCTCCTCTACATTTTTATATTTTTGGACTTGAGGTATCATTCCACAAAAGGATTGAGCACTTGTCTTTTTCAGTTCGCTAAAACTATCAAAAAGTCATCCCTTTCATATTATTTTATAATTTTTCAGACTTAAGGGATTATGCCACAAAAAAGGACTGCTGGAGTTTCCTTTTCATCCCTTTTCAAACTCTCTAAACATGAAAAGGACCAAGTTATCTTTGTCTTTAAACTCATTAAAACAATAGCGACAAATTTGTCCATTCGGACAAGAGTTAGTTTCACTGTCGCTAGGCTCGCTAAAACATAACGACAAGTTTGCTCAAAGGGAAAATTATAGAGCAAGCGTATGTTATCCTCCTCAAGCTTGACAAAAATAAAGAGGTACTGGTCAGTAATGACTAGGGAAAAAGGGAAGAAAACTTGAAGAACTTCATTGGAAGCAAGTTGCCCTTGAACATGACACTTTCACTCCATCACCATGATCGAGTCAGGTTGGGTTATTCCGTTCACCGGTCACATCACCAATGGTCCTCCGTACCATCCATTTTTGGGGTTAACACTACCAATCCATTTCAGTGTCGCCGATATGTTCAAGAGAAGTCATTCAGAGAATTCACCAACCCAGCTAATGCCTCATCCACTACAATACCTTCACTCTCCATTTTTCATGATCGTCATTCCTGAACCTTATATCATCAGATCGTTTTCACCTCCAGAAAATCATTTGCTTTGTTTCATGTCTTAGCTGTGGGATTCATTAAAGTCATCCTACGATGGGTTACTTCTTGTCGACATCAGCTCATTATCCAAGAAGTTGACTTAGGAACAACCCTTTTAGTACTTTGAAGCTTCCATGCCTCAATAACAAGTTTCTCACTTCCAGCAACAGGTTTACATCAATGGCCTTCGACCGAAAGATTTTACATGGTGTTCGACATTGACTCATATATTCACACCATGTGAATTGTATTGTAGTACCTTGAGGGTCATTATGATTATCGATGATTCCTCTCATGCCTCTTAACAACTTGCTTCATTGGCTAGTAATCAGAAGATGTCTTTCCATGTTTGACTTCAAAACATATTTTCACATGGATCGACTTGTACATCGAGCGAAGATTGAATGAGTTTGAAAACCCAGGATCTAGTTTCATCTATTCAGGCTACGATATATTCAGGAAAATAATGACATCAAATGTATGCCATAGTTGCACAGATGATAATCCAAGCTAAAGGATGATGGCTCTACGAGAATCGCCAGTCTGCAACAGCAGATGATTGTCTGTCCTATGTACATGAAAATGAATTTATAAAGTTGAGCATGGGAATGCCCGCCTTAGCTAGATCATGAAAATAATATGAAGATAATGTATTGTATTGTATCTTATTACAGGTCACCTTCCAATTCCAAAAACCTCGGATCCTCATGATAAAGCATTTCACCCGACATCAGAAGATTTACGACCTCATGCTTTAGGGGATAACTATTATAGACATATTTGGGCGTTGTAACCCCAATCACATATGTCGATAAACCAAAGGCTCTTAAACCCCTAAAAGTGTTGTTTCACACCCTAAAGGATCATGGTCAACTGATTACATCATTTCCCAGAAGTTCCACCTGAAAAACCACTTAGAACTGGCCAAAATTGACCCATACAGACTACTCCATGCTTAGCATGCAATGCATACTGGCTGCTACACTGGCCAGGTGCGATGCATACTAAAAGAGCCTTCTGTGGGGTGCGATGGGCAAGAGTAGACAAATGGCAGAGACAGTTTGCTAAGTGGAAACCCAGAGAATCTTCTAGAGACTTCTCCTATGACACTTGCCTCTCTGAATTCGCCTAAGGATGAGTAAGAGATCATGAAATCTCCAAGTGGAACCAAGAACTATCAGTGAAATGACACTAATCAAAAACTTAGAAGCTGACTCACCCCTCTGCAAATATCTATAAATGGATCCCTCATCACAGAGATCTAAACGCTGGAATTTTGTAATTTGTAAGGAAGTGTTGTTGGTTTCTCTTTGAGACATTGTATTGTTGGGTGATCTTGCTTTTCATGAGGTGAAGAGGGCTTTCATGTTGGGAGGATGATGCTGGATTAGACAGCTGGGTTGTAATCCTCTCTTCTACTTCTACTATCAATAAAGTTATTTGAATTTTCCTCCATATACTTGTGTACTTGTGAATCATGTATTTGTGAATGCAATTGTATGGTTAATGTACTTTTGATTCTGCATTGTTTATGGTATTATAGATCTCTATGCTTTGATGGTGTTTTGTTGCTTTGTCTCTACAGAAGTTCTTTAAAGCGGGACAAGTGAGGAAGGAGTGGTAAGCTCTATCAAAGGAGAGATGAAACAAGCAAGGAGCCAAGCGAAAGATTAAGGTTGGTGCTCTCTGCTTCTCTCTTATCTATCATACATAGAGGAAACACAAGTTACTTTGAATTGTTTGTTTCTAAGATGGCTACCCGTCTTAGTGGGACTAGCAGATCAAATAGACACTAGTTTTCCTAGAAACACCTAGACATCTCCTTGCTCGGCACGACATATTGACACGTTGTCAAGATTGAGAAGAAGTTTAAACAGAAGAAGCGAGACTTTGGATCCATGAATATGAAGCAGGGGAAAGGTTTCCCCAAACCACAAAACCAAGGACAAAGCCAAGACGATATGACCCAAGACAACCTGTCAAATCTACAAGAAAATAAAAACACCATGAAGTCAAATAAGGACACAGGAAAGTGGTGTGATTTCCATAAGAGCCCATAACACAAGTGAGTGTTGGGCCAAGAAGTCACTAGTGGCTGAGTTGAAGCCTTCTGAATGAGATGCATGTTTCAACCCTGAGTCAGAACTTGATAAGAGGAATGAAAAAGGGAAGCAGATCATTGATGTGGAGCCCAATGCCACTATTTTCACCGCTAAGATCCATAAGAATGAGCTTGAAGATCTAGAGGAGGGGGAGCGTTCCTTCCACTCATAAATGTGGGTGAAGGGTTCACTGTTGCAATTCATTGTTGATAGTGGTAGCCAAAAGAAACTCATTTCAAAAGAGGTCATGAAGCAGTTGGTCCTATTGACCATACCACACCCGCAACCATATAGCATTGGGTGGCTTCACTAAGGACGAGATCTCCGAGTCTTCTAGCAGTGTCGCCTCCCTACAGCATCAAGCCCTTCACAGATGAGGCATTGTGCAATGTTTCACCTCTTGATGTTTGTGATGTATTATTAGGCCAACCATACTTGTGGAAGAGATATGTTGTGTATGAGTCAAGGCCTCGCGATGTTATTACTCCTTTGGGTAACTCATTATATAGCATACCAAAGGTAGCCCCACCTACTGCCACCTCTTTGATCTTTACTAAGAAATGTAGTAAGATCATATTTGTTACACAATATGTTGTCACTGTCCCTATACTCCCCATTCCTTGATCCTGGAGGACCTCTACAATGAACCCTACATGCATTCCCTTCATGAAGAAACTCCCATTGTGTCCCTCTTCATGAGCAGAACAGTTCCATTTTGCACCATTTCCAAAAAATCTTTTGTTTTTCCGAGTTTACAATACCAATGCTAATGACCCTTGTCCCTCTCGCACCGATATGCAGGGATTAACACTATCCCTAGTGTCAACAAAAGCAACTGAGTTGTGTTTCAGTCGCGCCCATCCTCTTTTGGAAAGTTTCGTAACAGAAGTCTGGTAAATGGTTGGGCTAGATGGAGTTGAGGATGTCAGTGTGAGCTCCTTTACCCTATAAGGATGGAACTACCTCAAGAGATAATACCTTCTACCATGAGAAAATGAACCATTTCCCATCATTCATGCTATATAAACCTCCCTTTTTCCCAAGCACAAGCTAGTGTTAGTGTTGAAGTGTTAATGTTGGCGTGCTAGTGCTAATTAAGTTTGGAGTAAACAGAAATTTATTCATAGTTGTTCTCTAGTTGTGTGAGGGAGAAGTGTGAATTTGGTTTAGTGTGAAGCCTAAAGGGAAGAGCCTTAAAACTATCATTGTTAAGGCCATCATGGAATGCTAACGGAAATGTGTGGGAACCTAGTTTTGTCGGAGGAGAATGGAAACGTCAAGACAATGGTTTTCATCTCTTCTTGATTCAATATATATGCAACTATCAATTGATTACCTATATAATGTGTCATATTACATGTTTATGGCTTAATGTTTCTTGACTTATTAAGTAGGTTGAGTTACAATTTTTCTATTATCATGGTTGTTGTTTGCTGTTGTTTACTTGTTTCAGGTGTTCGAAGAAGGAAATGAGAGATAGCTGGAGCAAGCAAGCTAAGTCATCACCAAAAGGGATAAGCATACTAAGAGGTAGGCCTTCTTAATTGGTTCTAACCTAAGGAAATCTTCCATAGAATTTATCGGTTGCGGCTAGACCCATTATCGGGCTAGAGTAATTGTTTGTGTCCGCACTCATATTTTTACTTCACCACAAATTGGCGACTCCACTGGGGAACTAATCCTTCTACTTGTTTGCTTGGAATTCCATGGTTTTGTGTGAACTTTTCTAGTTTCTCCATTTCCCTTTGGTTCTGTTTTTTTTCCTTTGCTTACTAGTCTGAGTTTGAAATTCATAGAAGCAATTCTAGTCCCAACTTTTAAAAAAATTAATTTTTTTCTTTGCATCCTTGCTCAGCGCAATTAATTCACTGATAGTCACGTCGACCTGTGCGATATGATGAGAAAAAAGCACACCAACCCCCTTCTGGAGCTTGTTGTCAGTTAGGCAGTCGCGCCAATTCCCATAAGTGAAGATTAGAGTTTGCCCCAAATCTTAACCATTGTGTTTTGCTCTCATGATTCAACCGTGTAAACTTTTTAGACCATCTTCTCCCTAACTAGAAAGCTGTTTTTCAATTGGTTTGTTGGCTTGTTGATTTGTCATATTTTCGCTTGATTTCTTGGGTCATTGGATGGTTATTGGCACTAGGGCATCTAGGTTGCTATCCATTCATCTAATTGTGAACTCAGTAAGTCAAGTTGTTGGTGCGTTTACTCCTTGCATTTCTTTTATGGTCCTTCTATGGTTTTGACCTCCATTACACAAGTTTGAAAAGTTTTTGTTTGCTTGTCTAAACATTTCTTTTCTAGCATGGATCACATTTATTGTCTTTTTTTGGTAAAGTCGTTGTTTTATTATCTTGAAAGAGATTCTCTTTTCATTTTTTTCATTTTCGTGAGAGTGAATTGCCTCGAAAACTTCTTCATTGAAGTGTTTTAAGACAAAATTCATTTTGTCATTTCATGCAAAGTATAAAATTATAGGCTGCTGCATCAATATGTTACGCTAGTTAGCATCATTTAAGACTGGGATTGTATTGGCATTTGAAAAGGAAAAATAACTCTCTTTGCCTTTGAAAGGACTGTTAGAAGTGTACTTGTCAGGAAATTATTAATTGGAATGAATTTTTCATTAGTTTATTTTCTCAAAAAGTGAAGTAGTGAAAAATCATTTTTGCTTTCAATTGCTTGGTTGTTTGCATTTGATTGTGTGTTTTCTACCCTCTCTAGTGTAGATAATTCATAGAATTTAAAGGGTCTTGTCTCATTTAGCTGCATTTAGGGTTTTTTGAGTCACATCGCTAAGGCCTGAAAACTAAGACATAACTCAAGGTAAACTTTAAAATGAACTCAATTCACCTAAGGCGCATTTGAAACCTAACAATCACATCTAGAAGGTCTAGGCTAGAGACGTGTTCTGGCATCTTTAAACTTAGCAGTTGTCATTCGCTTCGGCACTAGATAGCGTTAGTATGGATTTGTGCTCCCCGTACCATTGAGTATATAACGAGAGACCCCTCTAGGCTGCAATCCTTTATCCATAGGAATGCGAGTTGTAAGGACTCTGGACACCACATATCTCCACAATGGTATGATATTGTCCACTTTGGGCCTAAGCCCTCATGGATTTGCTTTTGGACTTACCCCAAAAGGCCTCATACCAATGGAGATATTTCTCCATCCTTATATACCCATGATCCTCCCCAATTCTAGTCAATGTGGGACTTTGGTCATATACCCAACAATCCTCCCCTCGAACAAAGGACCATCGAGCCTCCCCTCAAACGATTATCCATCCGTCCACTCTCTACCAACCAGGATTCTCCGCTCCAATGTGTTGGAAGCACACGCCTTACATGCCTTACATGGAACACCACCTGCCTCAAGAGCTTGCTCTATTCCAGGTCAACTGCTCTTCACCGTGTTGGGACCAGGACACGTCCATGAAGAATCCGGAGCACACCGCCTGTCTAACCGAGCTCATCCACGGATCCCATCGTGATATTACCGGGGCCCACCATCTTCGTTCGGCATTCCGAGGATTCATCCACTTGGCTAACTTCGGGGCATGGCTCTGATACCACTTGTAAGGACTCTGGACACCACATATCTCCACAATGGTATGATATTGTCCACTTTGGGCCTAAGCCCTCATGGATTTGCTTTTGGACTTACCCCAAAAGGCCTCAAACCAATGGAGATATTTGTCCATCCTTATATACCCATGATCCTCCCCACTTCTAGTCAATGTGGGACTTTGGTTGTATACCCAACACATTGATCATGTACCGCTAAGAGGTGGATGAACCCCTGAAATATCTGGAGAGAAAGCAACATGCATGGAAAGAAATCTGTTAGCGAAAACCAAATAAAATTCAGAGAATGACATAACAAATACCTAGGGAATGATAGGCACAGATTGCGCAATTTCTTCTGGGCGGTTGGGTGACTGGTTGCTAGAACTGCACAAAAGGAAGTCTGGGATGCAAGATTGGCTGCTAGATTTTCACAATGCACAATCCAGGCTGGCTGTTGACTACTGGGATTGCGCAATGTGCAATTCCAGCTGGCAATGACTGCAGGCTCAGGGAATGCATAGCGCAATTTTCTAGGCCAACAATCACTATCCCTCAGAAATGTTCAAAATATTCTTGGAGGAAAGTTCTTGGGTAGAAATGCACATTTTTGTAGAGGAATATGGAGCCTTCCTTCTCCAGATTGCGCAATGTTGTCTGGGTGAGGCAGAGTCTCGGCCAAGGCTGCCTAGATCCGTCGATGGGCAACTGAAAGCAAATATGAAAGTGAATGCATGGCGACACTAAGTGAAAGAAGAAGTGATTGATTGTGCATGAAAACATAAAATGAAAGACTTAGTAAACGGATCAACATGCATGTGGGTGGAGCGAGTTGTCGAATCGACGACCGTTCGTGCAAAATAACTTCATGCATGCGACAATAATGAGATAGAAATGAAAATTGAAACAGTGTTAGTACAAGCTAGTATGCATGTAAACGACAACTACCATTCAAAGAAATCAAGCAAACAACACTCACACAAGCGAAAACACAAAAAGCGACAGAAATGATGGAAAACACAAGTTGAGACCACTTACCAGTGAATAGGTGAGCCAGATGTGTCGAAGAGTCCTGGATGTGTTGTGGGATATCAGAGCTCCAAGATTGATGTGAAAGAATGAGCTCTGATGCGTCGAATAAATAAGTTTGAGCTCATGACATGCATGCCACAAATCTAGGAAAAAGCGACACTTGGAGGAAAGGTTTTAGAACGAACTTTGCATGTAACCTCCAAATGTTGAAAATAGATCCCTGAATCATGGGATGATTTTGCATGTTTCCTTTTGCTATTTCAGGAAAAAACAAGTCATGCATGCAAGTCAAGTTTCCTTGGTCTTGGGTGGAACTAGTCAACCCAATTTCTCATGCATGAGGCTACTCAACTGCTGGGAGAAAATGTGCATTTATGGATGGGAGCTGGGCTGGATGCCTAGGATATTTGTGTAATTTTTGAGTAGAGCAGCTGATTGCTACCCAAGATATTTGCATAATTTTTTGGCAGAGTAGTGACTGCTACCCAGGATTTCGCAATTCCTAGGCTAAGAAGGCATGCTGGGAAGGATTGTGCAGTTTTCTGGGTGAAGACTGTGTGGCAAGATTGCGCAATTCTGGAGCCCAGCAGGCTACCAGACATAATTGCACAATTTCTGGAGGGAATGTTGTTTTCCCTCCAGAATTGCACGATTTCTTGGGGGAGCTACTTAGCCTACAGTTGGGCCAAGTCCAGGTGATCAGCCTGTGAAGGGAATGCATCAAGCTTTGATCGATAGGTTGTCTTTGTGCAAGAAAAACAATGAAGCTTGTGTACTTGATGAAGCAAGACAAGGTGATGTGAAAAGTTGATAGGGAGGCTCCAAAACGAAGCTAAGAAAATATTTTGGAGGGTGGTTGTAGTCGCTACAACACTTAGTGACAGAATGGTAGAACTCCAGCTCTCTGAATGGACCTTGTTCGTGAAGAAAAAGTCTAACACCTCCGAATGTATTGTTCAGTTCTTAGTTCATCTTGGTTTCACACTAGCTTGATTATAAGATGTAGCATTTTCTAAGCTCTTGGTCGGTTGACACACATTCCAAGCCAAGGAAGCACAGTTGTTTTGTTTTGGGTTGAGGGGTATATTGGTGCACAAGCAGTATAGTCATCAGAGTCTTAGTTTCATCTTTGATGTTGCTCCGCTGCCAGCAAGCCTGGACAGTACCCCGACGGAGCCACATAGGAACACAAGCATGGCTCCACTGCAAGTGAGCTTGGTCAGTACCCCGACAGAGTTACTTGCATCACCTCTCTGCATAAGAAGCCTTTCTCTTCTTTCACCTTATTCACTTTCTTTTTGATTTTTTTCACTTTTCATTTTTTTATAATTGTGCATATCACTTATTCGTTTCAGAGGCAAAAGAGGGATCCCAACTTATTGAGAGTAGAAGAGGTTGTTCTAATAGAGAAGTAGTTTATTATACCTCTGTCGTGCCTATTAGGGTTTCCCCCTCACCTTACTCTACTTGACTGAGCTGACAAGGGTTAACCCAAAAACAACCGACTAGATTAGGTGACACTAGTTGGCGCGCAAGTGTTGTGTTTTCACCAAGGTTCACTTCAAACAATATGTATTTTCCTTCAACGTATCATGGAATAAAAGTAACAAGTTCTTCATACAGAGGCAGGATGATAGATAATTGAGTAGTGATAGTTGTACAAGGTTTCTTGTATTTTACCTAGCTTGTTTCAAGAGTCATACATGGTTTCATGTGAAACTAACCTACAAAAAAAACAAACAAACTAACAAACAAAAAAGCAAAGTAAGAGTAGAAGCAAAAGTGAAAGAAAATCTAGTAAGCAAACAAACAAAGCAAGTAAGAAAATAAGCATGCAAGCAAACCAACTAAAAGCAAACACTACTCCTACTCCTAAACTAACGATGCATGGGCCTGATCACGTGAAGTGATATTTCCAATGCAACTACCGGCACATTGGTTGACCCATATTGGTGAAGGCTTGGTCCACAAGCAACCCAGTTCTGCGAACCAGCAAGCAAGAAAGATATAACTATGAAGAAAATCACACTTCGTGTTTCAAAGTGCCCATAGAACATAAGTGAGTGCAAGTGCATGAAGAGCAGTCCATGGACATGTCATGGTGTTGTGCGACACTGCGTGCAGCTTTGAAGCACAAGCACATTCTTGACTGTGACATGCAAAGCAAACCAAGGAAGCAATGAAAACTTTCATCGTGCACACGTGCTTGAAATGTAATATTCCTCTAATGCATGAGCGATAGGATTGCGCAGTTCGAGTGGAGGAAGTATTATTTGTGTGTGAGATTGATCTTCAATGCATATAGGTGAGTGATCAAGAGCCTTGGGTGATTGAATATTTTCTTGATCAGAAGTGAGACTAACCCCAAGAGAGCAAGGGCCTGAATTAACCATTAGCTTGGGCTGAAGTGCCTCGACAGTCTTGGGTGTTTCAACTTCATCGTCAAATAGATCATTATAAACCGGTGGCTTCAAAAAATCAACTGCGATAGAAACATGATCGTGATCGAACATAGGAGTAAATGGATCACGACAACCATGATAAAAAAAATCAATGATTTCATCAACATCCTCATGATCCGATGAATCAAACAGAGGGGTAAATGAGAAGCGAACAAATTCATCCTCTTGGTGAATTGAGGCTTCTGTGATCCATATCAAGTTTATGAGAAAAAGTTTTTCGGTGTAAATCACATGAAATTTCATTTGTCGACGCGTTTCGAACGAACTAGTGTGGATCATATTTAGGACAAGTTGAAGAATCAGATCATGGCTGCAGATTAAATAGGGAGAGTAGATCCTGAAACAGCTAGGTTGACTAAAAAAAAACGGCTATATTAGATCATACTATTAAAACGGCTAAGATTGACCAAGAACGACTATATTTGTATAATTATATAATTTTATTATGCTAAAATAAACCTTTTGATAACTATCATATGTTATTTAAGTCAAAAATTAACTATATAAAATTGCATATAATAATATATCTAGGGAAAGTAATTATTAAAGGATTTAATAATAATTAATATTATATTATTGTTATAGTATTAATCTTACTATTAATGTTTTTTTTATGTGTTTTTGGAAAAGACAGATGGAATATCAAGTGGATTTTCAATGAATAACTTATCCTCTCCGTTGTCTGATGATGGACCAACATCTGGTGTGTCCTACGAGTGATCAACAATGGGTGCAACCATGGATGAGAATACACATGCGAAATCTTGGATGGAAGGTTCACCAAAGATGTTAGGAAAGAACTGAGGGGGATCGGATGGAAGGGAGTCATCCTTCGCCGAGTGTTGATGCTCAAGCTCCCACTCATATTCTTCATGAATGACATTGCATGTTGGTTGTGCAACACCAAATCCATTAGTGGCTTGTTCCTCGTTCACAACAAGTGTAGAGTCTAGAATGGAAGAACACAAGACAATATCATCCAGAGGAACAAATGAGTGTGAAGACGGAGGTTGTGGAACAAAATGCATATGACAACTCGAACGACTCACAACCAAATCTGTGTGAAAATTAAGAGAAGTGATGTTGGGAGGATGTGACAGCCGAACATGTGTGTGAGCATGATCCTCAACATCACTCTGTTGTGGTGGAACTATTTGATGAGGGGATGGAGGATAGTCACTTGTGACAGTGACCATCTTCGTCTGAGATTGCGCAGCTCCAGCACTGAAGAATGTTGAGTGAGGCTTGATTTCAAACTTCTTCTTGGGATAGGAAAAAATTTCTTAACACAATACACAAATCCGTCCCAAATATAGAAAAATTTCATCTGGATCTTCGGAGTTTGAAACTGCAAGTCACAGAAGCACTACCAAAAATCCATAGTTGATTCATGCAGAGCTTTCCGTTGTTGTAACAATTTTTGGTCAAGATGGTCTGGATCAAAATGATAGAAAGTGTCTTCAATGAGATCACAAAAGTGCTCAAGTGAGTGCACGCTATCAGCTAGTAGGTTGCACAACCATCGAAGTGGAGATTCACAAAGTGTGTATGCAAGAAGAAAGCTGGCCTGTTCGTCAAAACACCCATCTTCCTCATGAAGCATGGAAAGAAAGTTATGTAAGAACTCAGGCCATGCCACTTCACCTTCACCATCATACATGTAAGTGGACAAGATATCAAAGAACTCCCTCGTGATGGTGACATCTTCATTATTTGAAAGCAATGTGGAGGGAGAAGAATGCAAGAAGCCATGATAGATATGCAAAGGTTCAAAACAGGATGAGAGGGCACAACTTGTCATCTGTCCCTCCTTCTAGCACCAGAAATGTTGACAGTGCTGGACCCGCCAACATGTCAAGGGATATCCCTGGTAAGAAGTCACAATTAGACCTTAGATCATTTGGTGTAGGAGTCCTAGCAGTGGGTTGTATGGTAATGCCTTGACCGGGATTTCACATAGAGGCAAGTAAGATAACTCTGTTGGTAGAAAGGGTGTGACAGTTGCAGCGAGCCAAGGAAGGTGCATTAGAGGTTCTAACACATGGGGTTGATATGAGTGTGCCTCTTGGAAACTTGTGATAGCATGCAGTTAAGAATGGAACACACGAGTAAAGATACATCACAACATGGAAGGAAAGTTAGCAAGAAATCCAAAGTGATGGTTAAACCAACAACACATTAAAGAAAGATTCATACATACATACACAAATAGCTATACATGCATGCGTAAGGAAACCAATACATATATCATTTAGAGTAAACCAGATAGCATAGAATACAATACAACATATACATGAAATGTGCTGGCTCTTATTATATTAAGAAGTGTAAGTTCTAGCCATATAATACATCCATGTCCAACCCCTGGATCTGATAGTGGAACATTACAACCACAAATGCCTGCTACTCCAAAGAGATGTACTAGCTCTGCGCAATGGAGAAGCCAAGGCTCATTACAATACTATCCAAGATCTCTCTAAGATAGTCTTGTCAGAAGCTTCGATGACCAAAATCCTATACAATGAGTTATGAGGGACTATTTATAGCAAAGGGAGGGGTGACCCTTGACATTCCCATTTGTGAAAGTTCGACTACTCTCATGACTCTTCATCTTCTCTATGACTGTTACATCCAATTATCGACACTTGACTTACACTTGACATGACGTTACATTATGATGCACATGTACCCATGTGAGACAGAATGGCTTGATCAAGAAGTGCTATACATCACTCTGACTTAGATAACCATGGAAGTCCAAATCCTCAACATCCTCGTGATGATCAACAGTAACATTCAGATGGCAGGATCAGTAGCCCTTGATCATGTCTGTGTGCTCCAAGGTGACATCTTTATGGAACCTGACTCTTGCCTCCATAACATTCGGGTACACTGCTCGGGCTCCTCTGTCCAAATCGTCTATAATCATGTGCATAATTGTCTTCAATGCAGCTGGACCAACAACATGCTTGTGAATGATGTCTGCAGTTATGGGAAAGTCTGGGTTGGTAGTAATGCGTATCAACTCGTCGAAGTACGAGTCAAGCTCTAGTCAGACCTATGCCTTTGTCTTCACCTGGGTGAGAGTCCCAATAGATGGGATCACATTTGCGTGCACCACAACATCCATATTCTTGAACGCACGTGCATGGGAAGCCTGTATACTAGTGATGAGCTGCGGGAGCTCTTCATAGTTCCAGGTCTGACTTTGGATATGTTCCCTCAGCTCAACTGCATTGGCCTTCATCATCTTAGGCAAGTGAAGCAGGGTTCCCTTGTATCTCATTGTCCATGCTTGCATGTAATCAACAAAATCATGCAAGTTCGTCAAGATACGTGCTCTTCTAGCACATAGCTATTTCCATTTGTTGAGATGGACGAATGCCTTATGCACAGTGCCAAACTTGGATTACAACGCTTGCATAATTGTGTCAAGGGACAATAATTCATCTAGTATTGCCTTCTTCAGTTCATCTCGGGTGGACGCTATCACCAGCTCTCCTCCTTGCTTGGACGTCTGTAGTTCCTTAGCCATTCGCTCATTCTCAACTATCAGAAAGCGAACACTTTAGATAGTGGCTTTGGCATACACTCTGGTTGAATCGGAAAAGGTAGCTGGATGTTTGTGCACGTCAGACATGATCACTCATTCCTCAACTTGCACAGGAGATGTATGATCATCCAGAGTCGACATTCTACAAGACTACACAACTCTATGTCGAGACTCGTCGAATGAGATGTTTTTCATCTCTTCTTCCAACTGATCTTCGAGGATCTCAGTGCCTCCTCGGTCGTTTGAGACTTTCTCATCATCTGGATGCGATGAAGCAGGGAAGTCAACCTCTTGGTGGTGAGGCATAAGGTCGATGTCCTGTTCTGATTCCCATTTCTCCATATTCGTATCCAACTGTTGAAGTGCTTGCTCTATCTCACAAGTGAAGTCATGCTCCTTTGATGGTTAACCTTGTATGCCTGATGCCAGCTGTTCTGATGAATCCACTACTAGTACAGGAATTGTTTCATCTGTTTTCACATGTTTCACCCCTTGTTGTACTTGTTTCTGCTGCGCTTCCCTCTCCTGTCTGCGTAGCTCTTGTTCCTTCTAGAGTTGCTCCTTCAACTCATGTAACTCCTTCTCTGCTTCCTCCATTCTTCTTTTCTCCCTCTTCTTTTGCGTGATTCGCTTGTTGTGTTATTTCCACTTTGCCTCTATAGCCATAGCTACTTTATCTACCGATATATCTACTCAGAACTTGAAGCTTTTCTCTTCCTCCATGCGATTGAAAATCTTCCTCTTTCCCTTGTCGCGCATTGGTATGCTTGCCTCTACTGCTACTGCTAGTAGTGATCTCCAGGATGCTGCTTCACATTGCTTCACTAACCACTCCAAAATGAAGCCAACAGGTTCATTGAGTCTGGAGGAGTTGTAACAATATCTCCATGGGTCCTCCTACGCCTAATGACATGCACCATGGATCTAGTTGGACTATACTCTCGTGCAGTGATATTTCATAATTCAATGTGGGTCATATGGATTGTAACTTTGGAGGTAGAATAGATACTTCTTCATCAGTTATGACTCGACATCCACTTGCTTGAAAATCCAGATCTCATATAACCCAATCTGCAACGGAAGAGTGGGCCAAGGTGCCTTCTTCTTTCGGCACAGTTTAATTGTTAATCCTGCTGAGATGTGATATGATACTTCTTGCATGATGAGTATGTCCAAGGAAAACTTCGGTAAAACATGTGGATGCTTCTCTGCGCTGAAAATTCCTATGAAGGTGCCGGACGGTGAGGCATACCAATCAACAATGTCTATCAGTGCCTCCATTTCGTCCTTCAACATGCAGGGTGGATCCTATTCGAATATCATCTTGTAAACTGGGGTGACAAATGATCGTACAACTGTGTGATTACTCCTCTGAAGATGCATTCAGACAACAACTTACAATATGTGTTCACAATAGTCTCCGTTGATGAGCTTTCCCACTCCAAGCCATAGAAATCCTATTGGGCATAGATTGCACCTAAGATGTAGGCAAACATGTAGATATCTGCTTGCATACCTTCGGGTGACATTTGAGCCTACAAACTTGTTCCCTCAGCTGATGAGCCAACATGGCGGATAAGTTACATCGTTTACCCTCTCTGGCCAGTCATTCCAGCACAATCACCCAACTCTGTGGGAAGGTTTGTGTGCTTTCTTGGCCACATAGTCGAGATGCAAATATGACCAAGTATTGATACGCCTTCCGTAGTATCTTCATCTTATAGATCTGGTTGGGTGTCATCTTGAATCTAGTCGGCTCCTTTACCCAGTTATTTAGAATGTCTCTAGAGTTAGCACTACTGCTAGGTAAGCTGAAAGGACTCTTCGTGACAGTCAAAGGCTTCAAAATCTTATACATCTCATCATAATCCTATGCCCCGAAGGTGGCAAGCTTCGCCACTCTGACACTACTGAAAGTCATCATCTCGGGATCAGTGTGCGAAATGATCTAGTGTATCATGTTCGCGCATGGGAATGCAGGGTATCTGCACGAAATCTGGTACAAGCGGACTTGTGAATGTTCACATACATCTGATGTTCTTCGAGGTCTTCCACAAAAGTGCCTGCAAATGCTTCATTGACCTCTTGCCATTTCAGCTTGATGTCATTGTCTAGAAACAACTTGGTATCTTCGTAGATCAGTAGACATGTGGACACCTACTGTTGTGCATGGAATCCCCCCACGACATGTTTTGGGGATCAAAGCCAAAGTTTTGAGTTGATATTGTTGTAAAGCTCCACGAATTGCGGTCGTGAAATGTATGTTAGAGTCATAGGGCTATCCTCCCTAGTTTTGAATGTAATGTCGGCCTATCCATGGTCCGAGACCATGGGATTGTATAAATAGAGCAAGGCTCTAAGTTGTAAAGACATCAAATAGATAATAGGCATGAAGGGTCTTAGAGATTAAGGAAAAGTGCGAAGTGTGTCTTGGGTCATAGAGTAGGAAAAGGCTCTGCGGCTGAGTGCACAGAGGCCTAGTAGAGTCCGCAGCTGAGTGCGCAAACCCCTGCAGCTGAGTGCTTAGGGCGGAGTTGAGTCTGTAACTGGAGAAGAGAATAATAAAATAGGTTTATTCCAAATCCTGTGTATCTGTTCTTGAGTTATTACATGCTTGATATCAATTGATAATTATTGTTTATTTACATCGCGCACTTGTATGAATGATTTATATTGCTAAGTATACTTTATACATGCAAGTAAGCTAAGTTAATTAACTAATATCAGATTACTAGTAAGGACTTGGGTAATAGCACTGTTCGGCCCTCGAGTAGGGCTTTACAAAGGCAACACCTCAGCCTACGAGGAATGGGTAAGTGTGCGTAGCGACGTGTGTGCAAGGTCGAACCATAGACCACTTGAACCCATCAGACATCTCTAGGGTGCAGAAACTTGGTTCTAGCACCTTCCCATACTACCTCGGGTGAGACCTCAGTCCGCGCTCCGCGGATTGTTGCCAAAAGGGCTAGTAGTACCGGGATTTGTTTGGCTAAATCACCTTTGAACCTAGGTCAGGCTCCAACAAGCCAACAAATGGTTCTGTTACCGGGATCGGGATCTGCATAAGGGATGTTTGATGTCATGTCATTGGAATCCGATGAAGAAAGAAATTGAAGGTTGGTTGGACGGAAAGGTTCACGAGTTCGCGGCGTAGGAAAACAGGAATCCAGAAGTGTTAAAGGAATAGTGGTTAGAGTGCTACTTATATACGGAAATCCACAAAATTTTCTTTGCATCTTTCCCCTCTAAATTGTATGAGTGGATCACGAAGCTAGCAGACATTCAAGGAAGGTGTAGGCTTGACAAATCGATTGTGTGGACTCCAGAATTGGTGTGAAAACTAGAAGCATTTGAAGATAAGATCGCTCGTGTTGTGGACCATTGGCTCGATCAAATTATAGGAGGATTTATCACCGAATTAATAGTAGATACTTCAGTCAGCTACAACGAGGCGAAACGACGCTTCCTTAAAGGACTGTGAGGTAATTACATTAAATCTTTGAACACTTGGATTAAAATGCTATTGTGCGAAAAGTGGGTTATGCGAATAGATTGATGTTTGGGGCTACGTGGAGTGGGAGGATCTATAGAAACGAAGATAACACAGAAGTAGAAAATAGCTCCTTGATTTCGCCTCGACGAGAAAGCGAGGAAGAGATCGCAAAAGTTTCACCAAGAAGTGTGATCAGTCTGATAAGGCAACGAATTCCACACATACCACCTCCACCTACACCACCACCGGTTTCACCATATTCACCCCCATCTCCGCCCACACCACCTCCACCACCACCACAGTTTAATATGGCGAGCGTGATAAAATTTCCGATGTTCAAAGGAGTAGGGAACGAAGATCCGGACCAATTTTGGTTCGTAGTAAAAGTTGTATGGGAAGCACAAGGAGTCATGGATGACAATATAAAGAAGGCAATGCTAGTAAGCGTGTTGCAGGATTGCGCACTAACATGGTACATTAATCATTCTAATGACCATCCAAATGCGAGGATTGCATATATCCAGGCTGCGCTGAATAGGGAATTTAGCAGGCCAAAATCAGAGAAACAATCGATTATCGGGTTTAAGGAAATTGCGATGCTTCCAGGCGAGACCCCCTGGGAGCTAGATCAGAGACTGAAGAGTATGATTTGCGAAGCCAACATGGCCTTGATGGATGGACAACTTCGTGCATGGTTTGTAGCATCACTAATGGTGCTATCATAGCAGAAGTTATCTACCCAGGCCGAAGCTTTGGAGATTGCAATGAGACTGCACGAGACCCCAATACAAGATCCTCACCTGGGAGTCCAACAAATCCACGCGCAATTGAAAAATTTGTGTCTGGAAATGCAGAGTTTGAAATAGGACAAGACAACTCAGTTAGAGGTGCACGAGGAGGTATGGTTCATAAAATGCAAAGGCCAGGGGCATGGCAAGGACCATTACCCAATCCTCACGAATTACATGGTGGGGGGAGGGCCAATGCCATTGAGAACAGAGGCACAAGCAGGACCGAGCGCAATGCCTACATTATGGTGCGCAATTTATCAAATAGGAGTAAAACATGCTACAAATAATTGCCATCTATTACAAAAGTATAGACAAACCTCCCAACAATTGTTATGTAATTTCTGCATATCAGTAGGCCAGGATGAATGCACCTGTAGAAGTTATGAACTGATGATGGATCAAACTCCTACCTATAGAGTTCAGACCAAAATGCGAGCCCTTGATCAAAATGCAGGAATGGCGTGCACTGGATTCCAAGGGCACATATGACGTTGAGGTGGAATGAGACCAGGAAGGGATCGCGGACAACTGATTTGTTACAATTGCGGAGGGCCAGGGCATTATGCCCGCAATTATACAAATCCGATGAGAGAATCATGTTTATAATGTACTCAATTTGATCATGAAACAAAGGACTGCCCTACACTGATAGCGAGGCTGTGCGATAAAGGGATACTCCAACCTCCCTCGACTCAAAATTTACAAATGATGAGGTTTGAGCCGCGTGAAGAGGACCCGAATGTAAAAATCTTACTCCGAAGCGATATCATGACAAGAGATGACAGGGGTAAGCAACCCGAAGAGAGTGCTTGGGTTCGTAAGGCTTCTACAAAGGAACCGGAGTTCGATTTAGAATGCGTGAAGGAGACATTCTTGGAAGCTAAGAAGAGTTTCATGGAGGCCTCCACTTCAGGTAGTAAGGATCAACTAGAACCGGAGATGGATCCTTCAATTCTCACTACCTTTCTAGAGACATGCATGAAACTTCTCCATGACAGTAAAGTAGTGAAAGGATTGTAAGACTCATCACTAGATGTGCTGGACCAGGGGAACTGCACGTAGTCTGCAAGCTCGGAATGCACACATCACGAACATAAAGGGAAATGAGATTGATTGGGTAAATCAGAGAATATGAAATGGATCAAGTGATTCTGGATTTAGGATCGGACGTGAACATACTGCCAAAGTAGACATGGGAGCGCATGGGTAGGCCCATGTTTCAATGTCCCCTATTCAATTGTGAATGGCGAACCAACAGAAGATCCTACCGATGGGAAGATTGCAGGGAATAATGGTAGATATCGAAGGTGTGAGTGCACTTGAATATTTCGAAGTGATAAAGATTGTCGATGATAAAAATCCCTATCCCGCATTACTGGGAATATATTGGGCCACAAGATATGAACAGAGTGATAAATCTGAAGAAGCACAAAATGATTTTTGAGAAAAAATTATTGTGTGTAGTGGTACCTTTAGACCCAGCAAAAGGATTGCGCTACATAGAGCCAGTATGCAATGATGATCTAGACTGTATTTACAAAATCACCGATGGGAGCAGGACTGGGTGAATCCAACATTGGATGGCAGGATTTCATGGGAGCGCAAAATCTCTTGCACATCAGATTTAAATAAGGAAATAGAACGATGGCAGAACCGGTTACACGAGGTAACCACGCCAAACTGCAACATGATGATAAGGTTACTACGATGTGTAGCAACAGAAATGAGAGATCTACCTATGTATGACGAGTTGACCACGGTGGATGAATTCCTAAACAAATTTGAAAGTGAAGTGCTAGAACAACAACGGTTCGATGCTCTGAAATGGGCACTGCGCGCTACACCCACAAGGTGGTGGGGCATGCACCAGTAGAGATTCGGGCATTGGTGCGAATGCAGAAGGATGATGTGCCTACGATTTGGGAAACTACAGATGCGGCTAACAAACAAATATGATGGATGCAATGATCCGTGTACACACCTCACGAAATGGAACAAGGTCTACGGGGAAGAGCCACAGCTTGAATGGGTGCATTTGTTTTGTCATACCCTGGATGTCATACCCATGAATTGGTATACTGAGACGGAGCTCCGCCATGGTATGAGCGAATGGGATATCTTGTGTGAGGGATTTCTATTAACTTTCATGTTTGAAGATCGGTGGAGGGATATAGTTGATGATGCACTACAAGCAGTGAAAGCAACTATCTTCAAAATACCCCAGGAGCTAATGGAAGTGCTTTAGTTGGAATGGGCGAGACAGCTGAGCTGAGCACTAGAATGTTACAATGTAAATGTTCAGGAGGATGATGAGGACCAACAGAATATTAACATTCTAGAAACAAAAGGATGTCACGAGGTTCGAGGACCATTGATTGAGGATCTCGACACCACCGCGCTGCTAAAAACGAAGCCATTAAACATTAAGATAAAGGTGGAACCTGTAGGTTTTAACTTCATATAGAAATTACCTGCATATGAATTCTAAAACATAGAAAATAAAACAATGCGAGAACATAACACATAAAACACATATACACAAAGATTTTCTCCTAGATCCCAAAACTGGGACTATCAACTTGATTTTTCATTGTATTCCTTTCAATGTTACAATACATATTTATACATGCCGAAGCATCCAATACCATGGAACAAAAACCATTCCATCCAAAACCATGGACCGAAAACCATTGCATCCAAAACCATGTGCGAAAAATCATGCACAAAACCATAGGTAGGTCTGCCCAACCTAATAGAGTGGGGTTACGTGCACCCCTCAAACCCCCAATGACCCCCCCTCGCTACGCAGTCGGTGCAACGAAGGGGGGGCTCTAGGCCCCTTCTAAATCCTCGGTTAACTACGTGGGCTAGTCGTGGAAAGAATATAACACAACCCAACATTCCCCCACTTGTTGATTTCTTTCCACAAGGGGCCACAAGAGAGCTTAGTCATTTATCCATCCCTGCAACACCCATTGTTTCTCTACACCAAGAGAACTTCTCAGAGCTCACAGATTTTGTCAATGCATCTACAGTATTCTTCAAAGTGTACACCTTTACCAGCAACACCTTTTTGTCTTCTATCATATCCCTCACAAAGTGATACTGAACATCAATGTGCTTTGTCTTTGAATGATACACAGGGTTCTTTGCCAAGAGAATTGCACTTTGGCTATCATAGTCTATCCTTATAGCTCCCTGTACTAACCCCATACTTGAACACAATCTTTGCAACCAAACTGCTTCCTTGCTTACATGAGTGGCTTCCATGTATTTTGCTTATGTAGTTGATAGTGCCACTACAAATTGTTTCTTATTCATCCAACTAACTGCACCTCCAAATAGGTTAAACACATACCCACTTGTAGATCTTATTTTATCCAGATCTCCAGCTTAGTCTGCATCAAGAAAGCCATGAATATTCAACACTCTGTCCAATCCTGGTCTTCCTTGGTAGCACAAACCATAATCACTAGTGCCACGCAAATACCTGAAAACTTGCTTCACTGCTGTTCAGTGCTCCTTCCCTAGTTTTGACATAAACTTGCTCAATACTCCCACTATATGTGAAATGTCTGGTCTAGTACAGACCATCGCATACATCAGGTTACCAACTGCACTTGCATATGGAACATGGGACATGTCCTCTTCCTCTTCTTTTGTCTTGGGACACTGTTCAATAAATAACTTTACACCTATAGGAATAGGAACCTTCACCGATTTACTATCCTGCATATTAAACCTATGCAATATTATCTCAACATACTTCCTCTAGTTTAATTAGAGTTTCCTCTTTGTCCGATCTATTTTAATTTTAATGCCCAAAATATAGTTTGCAGCACCAAGATCTTTCATGTCGAATTTGGAGGACAAATAGGTCTTCAAATCCTAGATAATTTATTTGTTATTTCCAACCAGGAACATATCATCCACATACAAGACCAGATAAATAACACAGTCACCAACTAATTTAAAATACACACACTGATTTACTTTGCTTCTGTTGAAGCCAAGTCCCCATATAAATGTATCAAATTTTTGATACCACATCCTTGGTGACTGTTTTAACCCATACAAAGACTTCTTTAACTTGCATACCAATTCTTTCTTACCCTTCAGCATAAAACCTTTAGGTTGCTTCATGTAGATCTCCTCTTCCAGATCCCCGTGAAGAAATGTTGTCTTCACATCCATCTATTCTACCTCAAAATCAAAAGTAGTAGCAAAAGATAAAAGTAATCTAATAGAGGTTACCTTGGCAACAAGAGAAAAAATATCACCAAAATCAATTCTTGGCACCTGGGAATAACCTTTTGTTACTAACCGAGCTTTGTGTTTATCCACCTTTCCTTCTGCATTTTTCTTCTTCTTGAACAACCATTTGCTGCCAATGGGTTTCCTTCTAGCCGGCAACTCCACTAGATCCCAAGCCTCATTTCTGTGCAAAGATGCCATTTCATCAACCATGACCTCTTTTTAGAGTTTTCCATCCTCTAAATCTACTGCTTCCTTCACAGTTCTGAGATCGTCATCAGTAATAGATAAAGTAAAATTTGAATAGAAAGCAGATGGACTATACCTTTCTAGATGCTTTCTTTCTCAAACTGATCTTCTCACACCCGAAGTTTGTGGCTTTTTATCTTCTATTCATCCTCTGCTGTAGAGTCTAATTCTTCCTCCTTTAGCTTAAAATCTATCTTCTTAGGTTCCTTTGGTTGGACTTCATGTTTAATAACATCTTTCACCTCTCTGAACACCACATCTCAGTTGTACAAAACCTTCATTGTTACTGGGTTCCAAAGCTTATAACCCTTTAAACCATCCTTATACTTAATGAAGATGCACTTTTCAGATTTACTATCCAACTTGGTTATTTTCTCCTTTGGAACATGTACATATACATCACATCCAAATACCCTCAGATGTGAAAGAGAAGGTTTCTTACTAGTCCATACCTCTTGCAGAGTCTTATCTTCCAATGTTGATGAAGGTGATCTGTTGACTAGGTAACATGCAGTCTCCACCGCCTCTGCCTAGAATTCTTGTCCTAACCCAACACTACTGAGCATGCTTCTTGTCCTTTCCATCAACGTCTTGTTCATTCTTTCTATAACTCCATTTTGCTGAGGTGTATATGGAGTAGTCTTCTGCCATGCTATACCACACTTCTTACAGAATTCTTCAAATTCCTTACTGCAAAACTCTCCACCATTATTTGTTCTCAGCACCTTTATCTTCTTCTCTATCTGGTTTTCCACCAGATCCTTAAATTCTTTAAACCTGTCAAAGACTTCAGATTTCTTCTTAAGGAAATATATCCATGTATTCCTTGAGAAGTCATCTATAAATGATACATAGTACACAGACTTACCCAGTGATGGAACTTTCACAGGTCCAAACACATCACTGTGCACCAGCTCTAATATTTGTTTCGTCCTCTTACCACCAGAGGGGAAACTCACCTGATTCTGCTTCCCATATACACAATTTTCACAGAAATCAAAATCCAGAGAGCTATTACTCATACCTTCTACCATACCTTTACCATGAAGTATTCGAAGGCCCTTCTCTCCAATATGTCCAAGCCTTTGATGCCACAACATGGTCTTCTCTCCAAAGACCACTAAATTTTCTGCTCCACTTTCAGGAACCACAGAACTGTTGCATCCATCAATAACAGTGCTACCTTGCAGCTTTTATAGAGTTCCAATCTGAACTCCCCGCATCAATACTAGTGCTCCCTAAACCATTTTGCAGGTATCCTTCTCGAACACTATTTTTACACCTTCATCATCCAACTTGTTTACAGAAATTAGTTTTCTGGCCAATGCAGGAATATGCAGAACAACTGGAAGTGTTCTAACCCTTCTACCTTTCAACTTCAACTTTACTTTTCCGTGACCAATGATTCTAGCCTTCTTGTCATCCCCCAAGAAGACATCACCACCATCATATTTCTCATACTTGCAGAACCACTCTCTATGGGGAGTGAAGTGAAAGGATGCACCTGAGTCAATCAACCATGCCTCATGATCTACATGTGTACTTGAAGAAGCCAAGTACATATTCCCACCTTCATCTGAGGTGGTTTTTGCCTCTGCAGAAGGAGCATCATCAAATCCCTTACCTTTGTCAGGAGCTTTAGATTTACAATCATTTTTGTAGTGCCCTTCCTTTCCACATTTCCAGCACACCACATTTATAGGTTTTCTTGGAGATTTAGATCTCCCACTCGATGACTTATTTTTGTTTTTGTTCTGGGACCATCCTTGTACAAACAAGGCATCACTATTCTAGCTCTCCATATTTTTCCGTCTCATCTTCTCTATCAACAAGGATGAGACTATTTCATCAAACTGCAAGGCAGTTGCATTACTACCTATTGTAATAACCAGACTATCCCACGAATCTGGTAGAGAACACAACAAACTGATGCACTTATCTTCATCTGGAATTTTAATATCAATAGATAATAACTGACTTTCCATAGTATTAAATGCGTTCAGATGTTCTGTCACCAAGTCTCCATCTTTCATCCTCAGGTTATACAACTTTTTCCGTAGGAACAGTTTATTCACCAGAGACTTAGATTGGTATAAAGTCCCTAACTTGTCCCACAAAGCCTTCGCCGTAGCTTCCCTTGATACATTCAGCAATATTGAATCTAAGACACATAATCGTATTGTGCTCTTAGCCTTTTGATCCAACTTCTTCCATTCTTCATCGGACACTCCCGTTGGTTTTGTACCTGGATATACGCGACCAACTGATCTTTATCCACCAACAGATCCTCCATCTTGAGTTTCCATAACTCAAAACTCTGACCATTAAATATCTCAATCTCTATATTTCCACTGCTTGCCATCCTCTTTCACCACCAGAATCGATCTCACAGATCTCCCACTGAACAGGGTCTACCACAGGCCTGAGTGAAACCCCTCAGCAACAAAGGTGTCCCCTTGAAGCCAAAATAGCTCTGATACCAAATGTAGGTTTTAACCCCATACATAAATTACCTGCATATGAATTATAAAACACAAAAAATAAAACAATGCAAGAGCATAATACATAAAACACATATACATAGAGATTTTCCCTTGGATCCCAAAACTGAGACTACCAGCTTGACTTTTCATTATATTCCTTTCAATGTTACAATACATATTTATACATGCCGAAGCATCCAATACCATGGATTGAAAACCATCGCATCCAAAACCATGGATCAAAAACCATCGTGTCCAAAACCATGTGCAAAAAATCATGCACAAAACCATAGGTAGGTTCGCCCAACCTAATATAGGGTCTAAAAACAATTTTTTTGGGGCGCTACCTCGGACACCATAGAGTGGGGTTACCTGCACCCCTCAAACCACCTGTGACCCCTCGCACCCCTCGGTTTCGCAATCGGTGCAATGAAGGGGGGGCTCCGCCCCCCTTCTAATCCCCCTGTTAAGTACGTGGGCTAGTCATCGAAAGAATATAACACAACCCAACAGAACCAAAGTATGCCACAGTCGGAGACTATTGGGATGATGCCACATTGGATAAGGTCGCTAAGTTATTCTGCGAGTACCATGACTTATTCCTGATGAAGATTACGGACTTAAAAGGGATCGTTGGCAACTTAGGGATGATGAAGATCACCTTGAAACCCGATGCGAAGCCAGTTAAAAAGAGGCCTTAACGCTTGAATCCAAAGTATAAGGAAAAGGTCTGCATGGAATTAGACAAAATGCTCGCAGCCGAAATTATTGAGCCAGTGGAAGAATTCGACTGGGTAAATCCTATGGTAGTACAAGAGGAAAAACAGAAGGGCGAAATAAGAATATGCTTGGATCTTAGGAAGCTGAATGATGCTTGTGTACATGACCCATTCCTGACACCATTCACAGATGAAGTATTGGAAAATGTTGGCGGACAAGAAGCATACTCGTTCATGGATGGGTTCTCGAGGTACCTGATGAGCCCCGAATTGGGTAACTTATTGGGCTCATTTTGCCTAATTGTCCTTGTTCAATCCTCTATTTTTCATATATTATGCATGTTTTTTTAGTATGTTTATGTTATTTGAACGAATAAGGGTGGTCACTCTGCCAGGGAGGCTAATACGTGGTTATTTCAGGTTTATTGGACAAATTTTGGAGCGAAACCAAGCAATTATGGGCCAGGTGACAGTCAAGCTTGAGGTGAGGATTTGTAGGGGGGTTGTCTTTGGCATTAAATGGCCCTTCCTTGAAATCTCCACCCTGAACTCCGAGCTCAACAGGCCACCAAAACGAATCCTAAAGGCATCCAAGCAGCGTTGGGAAGAGTGATTGTTTACTAGCAGTTGGAACAGCCGAGTCCCTTGAATTTAGGAGGGCTGCTAAGCCCCTCATAGTGTATAAATAGGAAGGCCTCAGCGTTCGTAGTTTACTTTTGGAATTGTTGTATTTTTGCACTATAGTGCTGTCATTTTCTCAGCTCGTTTTCTTGTAGCTACTGCTGTATAACTTTCTTGTGATGATTATTTTTGGATAATGAAAAGCAATTCTATTTGGCATCAGCTCTGAGTTCTTTATAGGAGCCTGTAGCTCTTGGGGTTGGGCCCAACCTAAGAGCCAAGGCCTCCTTTATGTACTGTTATTTGTTTTTTATGTCTCTGCAAAATAATTTCTGTTAAGTAGAATAACATCTTGCTGGTTACATAGGTCATGGTTAATGTTAAATAGGCTTTTCATGTTCATCAGGGAGCTGCTAGGATAAAAACATGAGAGATCTTCCAAAAAGGGTCATCAAGCACCTCTGATTTCACCTCTCCCTCAGTGGGATCGAGAGCTAGGATCAAGGTGACCTTGCTACCACCAAAAACAGTATCTTTGCTTCCCCATGCAACCATTAGTGTTTGATTTTTGTTTGTAGAAGTTGGTTACATGTTCAGATTCTTGATTGCTTCGTTGCATAGTGGTTATATGTGGTTTCATTGCAAGTAAACTTTGGTTCAGTCTCTTTACTGTTAGCTAGATCAGATTAGGTTAGCATAACTAGATCTTTGATTTATTTCAAGTCTTTGTTGGTTCAGTTGGAAAAACAAATTGCAGAGCACCCGTACCATTTCTCTATCTACCCGTACTCCATCAAACCCATCTGCTCCATCCCCTAATGTGGATTCTTGCCTCACGTTTGCCATTTGCCCACTTTGCCCTAATTCCCCATATCCTTGTGCCACATTGCTCCACTGCCTCTTGGACAAGTCCCACCATCCTTGCCACTCCTCATCTCCATTCCCCAAGCCCTAGACCTCTTCACACACCTAGCTCACCTCCATACCCACTCCTTCATATTTCTTTCTCCATCCATCCTCCAAAATTCCATTTCTGAATACCCTATAGAAAATTACAGACATCCTGTAAAAATTCCAGAACATCCTGTAGAACCCCTGCAAACTTCCTGTAGAAGCTCACGAATGAGGTTTATTGATAGCCAAACTCCGTGAAGCTCTTTGGAAGGGTGTTAGGGACCCCTTAGGCCCTCTCTGAACATTCCTAACCCCTTCCAAGCATTTCCTCTCGCTAATCCACCTCCGCACAGTAAAAAACAGTTAAATCGCATGCATGATAATTCTGACAACTTATTCAAAAATACAAAAAGATGGTTCTTTCAGATTTTGTTGTAGACATAGCTTAGATACATGTATTTCATCTTCTTAGAAGTCAATGGAATCTCTCTCAGTAGCTTTCATCTTCTTTCTTGCATTAGTAGAGCTAGTTGGTAAAATTAGGGTTTGTTAGGGTTTGCGTTTGCTTTCAGCTTTTCAGTTTCTTTCTACAAATAGATTATCTTCCTTCGAGTTAGCTTCCATCCATCAGTTAGAAAGCTTCTTCTCAGAGCTCATAGAAGTTGGCTTGAGCCGCTAGCAGACTTGTGCTAGCTGACCAAGTGACAGCTGCAGCAAGAGCTAGTACTTGTGCATACAACACCGTCGCTTCCAAGTTTGTTACGAATTATCGGGTTGATAAAAGTAAAGAAGGGAGTCCTAGGAGTTGCAGCATTGTTGCTGCAATACTGGAGCCCACCATCTTTTTGGCGCCGTTGCCGGGGAAGCGTCAGAGTATTTGTGATTGTTGCTTTTCTTCTATTTTCCACTACAAACTTCTGTTAAGTAGTTTATTTTATTTCCATTCTGCAATTTCATTTCCGCAAAAATAGATTAGACATTTCTTGCTTTCATAGGTTAGCATTTTAATTCCACAATTTCATTTCTGCAAGCGTAGACTAGCATTTCGTTGCTGCAATTTCATTTGAGCAAAATAGATTAGTCCTTTCCTGCTTTCATTTCAATTCCGCATTTTATTTTCAGCAAGGTAGATCTTAGTTCGTTGCAGATCAATCTATTTCAGTTCTACAGGTACAAGCAAAAAAAGAAAAAGAAAAAAATCTTTCCATTTCATGCCTCGTAGGAACAGAGATAAAACTAGAAAATTCCTACCCAACAACCCCACCACATCACTGAGTCACCCTTCTCTCTTCTTTGGTGACACTGATATAGAAGAACCTATAGGTGAACCTCCAGAGATATACAAAGATCCTATAACAGAAGAAGAGCCAGAGAACATTCCTTTTGAGACCATGGCTGAAAACAGAAATGGTAGAGAAGATGATGAGAGAATAGAAGGTTCCTTTCCCATCCAAGAGACCAATGGGGACATGAAAATGAAAAACATAAGTCCCTCAGCCTTACCTCACTTCCATGGGTTGACTACTGAAGACCCTGATACCTTCCTATTTGAGTTTGCTATCCTTTGTCGAACTTATGACTATGTTGAGGACGAGAAAAAGCTGAAACATTTTCCTTCTACCCTCAAGGATGCAGCACTACACTGGTTCATGGGGTTACTTGGAAACAGTATCACCACTTGGGCTCATATGCAACAAGCCTTTAATAACAAATACCGGGACTACTGTAGGTCCAAGGAAACAAAGGGAGAGATCTTTCGAATGACCATGGGAAGTGACGAGTCTTTAGAAGATTACGAGGAAAGGTTCCAACTTAGTTATAAACGAGCTAGGTGTACACTTGACCCTGAATCTCTAAAGTTGGTTCTGCTCCGAGGAGTCCCTGAAGACCTTCTAGATACCCTTCACATGCTAGCTGGAGGGGACATCTACCAACTACCTTATGAGGACATAAAGACTGTGTTTAGAAACCATTCTAGGGTAGCTCGGAAAAGAGGTAGGGGGAATCCACTTTCAGCTAGTACCACCTTCTCCAAGCATGAGTTTTCTAATCAGATGGAAGACCTCAAAAGTGAGATGAGACAGACCATTTCCATGCAACTTGATACCTTCCGAATTCAACAAAAGAAAGAGGAAGATGAGAGGGCTTTGGCCATTTTTTGTCCCAAATGTACGAGGAAGCACCCTAAGAACGAGTGTCCATTGCACTCAGTAGAGGTGTGTTTTGTTTGTGAGGAAGACCACCCCACCAACCAATGCCCAACCTTGCCCGGATTTAAAGCCATGTACCTCGGGACTGAGGCGACTACTGAACCTCTCTACTTCCTCAACAAAAGGAGGCCACATGGGCCCAGACCTTACCAGCATGGGATGCAAGGGACATCCCAATCTTATTATAACCCCAACCAATCTACTCATATACCTTCTTGGGGCCCCTCTGCTCATCCTTCCTGGTCCGCACCTCCTCTATGGTCTTATCCATCTCAATACCATACTCAACCTGCTGCTCATTCGTTTCACTCTCATGTCCAACCATAACTTGTTGGGTCCCCATAATACTAGTGATTACTCCATTACTATGGTAGTTGTACCCCTTATTAATATTGTTGTGCCCCTATTGTGCCCATATTGTTACTATTGTGCCCCATAGAAGCCCACTATTGTTATTATTGTGCCCTTACATTATTATTGTTATGCAGGCTTTGATCATGTTATGACCCCTTAGACTCCTATATATAGAAAGGAGGTCTTTTCATTTGTATCATCCAAGAATTGTTCATTTATGTAATGTAAAGGAGGTTGCCCCCTCGAAGAGGCTGAATT
>APFE030969301.1:0-17597 GCA_000404065.3 Pinus taeda
TAGGCACTTCAAAAGATGGCCATCAACTACTTTTGAAAGAACCATCCAATAGGTCATGAGGCTCTTTTGAAAGGTGGCCATTAGGTTAGTTTTGATGTTGACCTTGACTTTGAAAGGAACAAGGTTAAAACTTAAAGGCTATCGACCTTCATTGAAAGGTAATACTTTGAATGCTAAAAGATGGGGCTTTGAGCTCATTTAAAGAACACTTCAAATTAAATAGAGGCTAATCAATCTAACTTGAAGGGACCCTTTGATATAAATAACAAAAGGCCTATATTGGTTGCTTTTCAAAGTCAATACTTGAAGCGCACAAAGTGTTCAAAATTGGCAGCTGAGGGAGTAATTTCCCCATTTAGGAAGCCTAGCAAACCCTAAAGAGACCCATCTTCCACGTGGTAAAAATCAAATTTTGCACATGGAAAAATATTATTTTTATGTTGGTCCAAATCAACATGAAAGTACAAGTCGATGTAGAGAGAGAAATCGACCTTCCTCCATCACATCTAAATTGACCATCATTGAATTCACTTGGAGGCATCACATCATGCATCTCTTCTTCATTATTTTGGTTCGTACACTTGTGAAAATTGCAGGTTGACTTCACATGTGCGAAAGGAGGAGAAGGACTTTTGTTTGATTGTCGTTGACTTTATGTCTTGAGTATCTTTGACCATCGTTGGCTCTGTTTTGTTTGGGCTATTCTTTTGTTGCTTTGACCGCACACTTTAACTGTCTTGGAGGTCGAGTTGAAGGAGACTTTGACCACCAAAATTCTAGGCCATTGACTGGGTTTGAGTCTTGACTGCAGGTGGAATCTAGGGTTTGAGCGAATTGCAGAAGGATGTTTGGAATATGTTTTGACCAACTTTGACTCAAGAAGGTAGGCCAAATTCTATGTTGGTTTGACCAGATTTTTATGAGCAGCTTGGACTGTTGACTTTGATTGGTTAGGGTTGCCGTTGACCGCTGTTGATTGTACTTGACAGGGCCAAAAATTGCAGATCTGGCATTTTGACTAGATTTAACTTTATGTCTCATCATTGATTGGTTATTGGATTGTTGACTTGAATAGTCAAGGCTTTGACCTTTGACTTGTTGATGGATGTCTTGGACTATGTATCTCTGCTGAACATTTGATCTAATAGAAGAAGAATTTGGTTGGGTTTTCCCCCTTGTTGGGGTTTTCCCTGGTCTCTGACCTAAATCCCGGTGTCTCATCGATCTTGGTTGTCTTCTATTGTGCATATTGTTTATTGTTCTATCTACAATTGCTCACTATTATTGGGTGATTGAAAATAAATTGGAAAATTGATTGTTACTGAAAGAAAAAATTGTTCAAATGATTGTTACAACATAGAAGATTGCGAAGATTAACACAAAGGGCCTTAACTAAATGCCAATTTAGTAGGTTGAAAGCCATTATACACAACCATTCAAACTGGATCTAGCCTAGTGTGAAATTTCCTTAAATTGCAGCAGCTAGAATTTATTCTTCTAATTGATTAGCAGTTTATTTGTTTTACGACAAATAACGAATAAATCACCTTGCACTTCTTCACAATAAAATATGCTACGGAAATAAAATCAGGAACTGAGAAATAGATGCACACAAAATCGACACAATTATTTTGGACTAAAAAGTCCTCAGAAAAATCACGAAGGGAAAACCGGTGTAGTAGATGAGGGTTTATTTTATTATTATGCAACAAATTTTGAGAGTACAATAATTTGGATGCCCAACTAGCAATCCTTCGACAAATATACTGGCAAAATTATTTGGAGAAGATGTTCACCCTTTACAATCAACTTGGCCTTTTTTGGCCTGCTCGAACCCCGCATTGACAAACTCTCACTTTGCTTGGAATTCACACTGCTGGCTCTAGGCAATACGCACAACCCTGGATCTGCCTCCAACTGGGCTGTCTAGCCTCCCTCTACCTCTGGAAATTTTTCGCTCTGCCTCCTGGACTCAGATATGGCCTCCGCCAACTGAAATAGAATTCTTCTGGCAACTTGCACTGTTGGACTAGCTATCTCTATAAAAGAATTTGACCTTCCTTTTCCTACCTCTTTGACACTGGAAAACTACTGGAATATTTTCCGGAATCTTGCTCTCTGATTTTTTGTTGCTTCGTCTCTCCGATGCTCTCCCTCTAGCTCGAATTGCGCCCTCTATGAAGTTGTGAACTGGGTAGCTTGATCTGCCAAGATGACTGATGCTTTCACAATTGTGTCTCTCTCTATCCCTTCTAGTTGAGACTTCAACGACCAAGATTAAATCTCCATTAACGACTAGGATCAATTAGACTTCATCAATAGAAGTCTCTAGAGCAATCTCGAACATCTGTAACTTTAATTAACCAACTTTCTTAAGTTAAACTTTGAAAATAATTTAATTATTGGCTAATTAATAAAATTAAGGTGTTTGAGAGCCATATCTCGCGAAACCATTTCCGGGTATTGGAGATCTTGTGTTTCTTAGCCTCTTAGCACCATCTCAGACTAGAACACCTGTCCGATGCTACCACCATAATAAAAAGCTAACACTCCCTCTTAGCGAGGAAGGTGTTCTCTCCCCAACATATCTCCACTACATCATGTAGCTAGACAGACCACCCTGCTGATATTTGACATTTGTTTCACCTCCTTTCTTCACATCTCAATTTATTTTACTCCCTATCACTAGAAATCACTTTGATGAAGTCAATCTGGCGAATATTTTCCACCAACCACTGTGCATACTCTGATCCACCTCACACTGCTGCTGCTATTGCTCTACTGCTAATATTGCACTACTGCTAGAACTATTGCAATAGTGAGTTTGACATGATCTTCCTCTGAAACAGAACTGGGAAATCTCTCCTGGATGGAAACTCCTACATGGAGTCTCACTTTGGCTGGAATTGCGCAATTTGCACTGCAAATTTCCTGCAATTGGAAACTCCATCTCTCCTATTTTACTATGTCCCTGCAACTATCCCTTGAGTTTTTGGAAGCAATTAGTTCTGCTTTGTATACTGAGTATTTCACTGCGCCCACCTATCTTTGCGCCTCTCTAGTATCTATCTCTGCTGAAGTTATCTTTTGCTCTTGCCCCTTCTTGTCCTTCTTTCTCTTTGGATACTGAGTGACGTAGTGACCAAACTCACCACATCTGAAGCATTTGACCTTCGACATGTCCATTTTCTTCTTCTCGCCTCCCTCTGAGTTTTGTCCCTGACTGGGACCCTTATTTGCCTTCCCTTTACTTGCAAGGGCTATGTTCTCCTCTTCCTCCTTCTCCACTGTCGGTCCTTTGTTGCTACCGCTAATAGTACCTTCTACGAGGCTGAGCCTTAGCTCTTCCTGAGTGAAGTCACTCCATATGCGATCCCATCTTGGTAGTGTGTCTCACCCAAAAATAACTTGGATGAATGTACGCCACTCCTTGGAAAACCCATTTAGAGATGTACCACTAGCTCATCATCAAATGGTTTCTCTCCAACTGTTGCTAGTTCATCTCGAACATTTTGAACTCTGGTGAGATAGAAAGTAACACCTTCACCCTTCTACATCCTAGTGGTCATCAACTTCTCCTTGAGAACCATTTTGCAATTCTCTAACGGATCTTGGTACCACTTTATGATGACATCCCACATGTCCTTTGTCGTAATCTTTTCTATAATATGCGAGATTGTGAAAATTCCTAGATCTAACAATCTCAGGAATCCTACTGCAATCAACTGAATCTACTTCACCTAGATTGTAAGTTACATTGCAAACTTATTTCAGATTTCTTCTTGAAACATTGAAGTAAATTACTGAAGTAGCCTACATTAATTAAATATGATTTTGAAACATAGAAACTGAGCAAGGAAAATAAAAACACATAGGACACCATTGTTTTTGGACAAATGTCCCCAGAAAACCCCAATGCGGGAAAATCAGTGCAACAGCTCTGAGGGTTTTATTATTATGCAGGAGAAAATTTGATTATAATTCTAGGATGCTCAACTAGCAATCCGATACAGAGAGAATATTGGACAAAAATTGGTGAAATGATCTCACCCTGTCACTGGGAAACTCAGTGACTGATCCTGCTGAACTGGATGCTCTGCGTCACCCTCTGTGTGGCCTCTGTGCAGAACTGCGTCATTCCCGACAGTTTATGCATCACCCTTGCTAGGTATTACACTGCCTCTCCTTTGGATCCTTTGTTGGCTGAGAAAATCGACTTTCTGCCTCTTGGACTCACACCCTGGCTTCTGACAACTGAAACTCGACTTTCCTTAGTAGGAAACTCGACTTCCCCTCAAGGACTGTGCTGCCTCTGCGTCAGCATTGCGTGGCCAATGTCAACCTTTCTTTGGACGTCTTTCTGTCCTCCCTCTATCTCGTACTCTTTGAAAATTCCTTCTTCCGGATTCTCACTGCTGTGCTGCAAGAAATCTCCTCAATCGATTTTTCCTCCTGAGAACTTCTCACTTTAGAAAATCGATTTTCTTGATCTCTCAGTGTGTTTTCCAAATGACTGTCAAGCCCCTTCTTATATCTTCCTGTTGGACAACCAACGACCTAGATTAACTCTTAATCAAAGGCTCAAATCATTTTGGCTTGATCCGTGTCTTTCTCTAGAAGTTTCACCCATGATTAAATTAATACCCATTAATATTTTAATTTTCCTAAGTTTAGACTTAGGAACCCCATTAAAAATATTAATTATTTTAATAAAATCACTTATGGGTGGAATTTTCTAAAACGCTTTCTGGGTTCTTTGAAATACATGTGCCCAAGCCTCCCTACAAAATTTGAGGCTTAGAGCACATCTGATGCTACCCCAAATCAACACTCCCTCTTAGCGAGGAATGTGCTCTAGCAATACATTGCTATTGCATATTGCTTTGACTTTGAAGCATCGTCCTCTGTATTGCTAATGTCTGACATGCTGTCCACCAACTATTGCGCTGCTGATCTCTGACATGCTGTCCACCAACTACTGCGTTGCTGCTGCTACTATATTGCTGCCTTTGGCACTGACATTGCCAATGCTAAATCTGTACTACAACTCCCTCTCAAATGCTGCATCTGCTATGCTGCTAGCATTGCCACTGCTAACATTACATCCGTACTGCAACTTAGTTGCTGAGAGAAGAACTAAAAACACCCAAAACTGGACAAGTGTCCTAGTGGATACACCTCGGTGCTAAAAGCCTGATTGCTGGTAGTCCCACGTTGTCTTTTGAAGCCATTGCGCTGCTGAAGCTCTGCACTGTGCCTCCTCGCACCGCTGCATCTCTGCTCTCCGCTGCTCACGTTTTGGCACTGCTAACTATTGCATCTGTCGTTCCACCACTCCATGGTAACAACTAAGAACTCCTCCATCCCACTACTACTGATCATTGGCTCCTGTAGCAAGGTGATGATCCAAGAGGTGGGATCCTTGATGATCCAAGAGGTGGGATCCTTGAGGATCCCACCCATCTGTAGCTCTATCGAACTAACCCACCTCCCTCCTGGAGGTGTCTCGGTTGTCATGGCGAATTGCTCCTCCTGTTCAATCTTGAAGTTTCTAAGTTTACTTAGTTAGAAACCCTCCATGCACTTTATCTGATTTATTCCTACCTACTTGTTCCGTTATTTAACAAGTTATTTACAATGTAAATACTGAAAATAAGCACTAGTGCATGCTCAACATATTACAGATCAACAACTGAAGGAAACGAAAACAATCACACCAAATGACACCATTATTTTTGGACCAATGTCCTCGGAAAAACCCAATGTGGGAAAACCGGTGCAACTATCTGAGGGTTTTCTTATTAAGCAATATCAGAGTAAAATCTGGGTGTCGAAACTGTCCTACCCAACAAAGAATTTCCTTGGTAGTAATACCTCTCAATTTGAGAAAAATCTCCTGGCTGAAACACCGGATAATCCTTTCGGCAACTCCTCAGATCCAATCTGCCCTAGAAACCCCAACGTTTACCTTTCTGGACTGCATTAGCCCCTCTTTGCCCAACGCTGGCCCTGCGTCACCCCGGATGGGTCTGCGTCAGCCAGCCTTAGGAGGCCCTGCATCAGCCCTCTGGCCCTTTGCGTCAGCAACGTTGGCCTCTCTAAGGCTCTGCGCAACTCCCGATTGCCTCTGCGTGGCCCTACGTGAGCCCTCGCTGCTATTGCGTCACTCTCTCTGGCTACTTGCTGCTCTTCCGACACTATCTTTGCCTCTTTGTCTCTCTGCACTCAATGCCCCTCAGCTGCAACTCCGATCACTGATTCTATCTCTCTTAGCAAACCCCACTTTAGAGAATAGAATGATTGATCACTCTGGTGTATTCTCCAAGTGACCCTCAAGCCTTCTCTTATACTTTTCTCATTGACATATCAACAGCCGAGATTAAGTCCCTAACCAACGACTAAGATTAGATCTGGCTTGATCCATGTCTTTTAGACCATTCCAACACAGTTTTATATTGATCCATGTCTTTTAGGGACTTCATTAAAAATATTAATTATTTTAATATCTCCTAAACTGTTTAGAATCTGCCCAAACCCTTTCTGGGTATTGAAGATCTCATGTGCCCCAACCTCTCCACCAACTTTCATGGCTAGATTACATCCGATGCTACCACAAATCAACACTCCCTCTTAGTGAGGAGTGTGCTCTAGTAATACTCCTCACTGAGTATCACCCTGATCATCCGACATCGGTCCCTGTGCTGATGCTAGGCTTGCTGCCTATCATCCTCTGCACTGTTGCATCTTGTATTGCTACCCATGGCTCTACCACTGCCACTGCTGCATCTGTACAACAACTCCCTGTACATCTGTGTCGCTGCTAGTCCTTTCTCCCAACACTGCATCTGCACTGCAACTCCTCTCATTATGCTGCCCACTGTTGCATTGCAACTTAGTCACTGAGAAGTAAGTAACTGATCTCCTAACTCTGACCTCTCCGTTAGGCTAGAGACCCTCCTGATGCTGAAGCTCCCTCTACCGCTGACAAGTGCTCCCTCTTTGACCTCTGCGCTGCTGCAACAACTCCTTGCATCTCGCACCGTTGCACACCTCTCTGTGCCATCCTGCACTGGTGCACCACTCCCGTGCCTCTCGTACTGTTGCAGCCTGCTAGCCTTCCTCTGTCTCGGGACTCCTGCACTATAGCTCTCTCTGCTGCTCCATTCGCATCCATCTCTAACCACATCAGCCAGTCCTGCTACTCCTCTTCGGCTCCCGTAGCAAGGTCTAATCCAAAAGGCTGGGTACCTTGAGGATCTTGCCCCTCATCACCTATAGTCCGCCTAACTACAGCTCGATGTCTCCCCACTTCTGCTCAAGTGGTGCGTGTGCACTCATGGCGCAGTCATCGTCTGTCAAAACTTCCTTCTCTGCCCTTGCTAGCACTGCCTTAGTCTCGGAAGATTCTCCCTTTCTCTTCTTCCTTGGACACTGGGTCGCATAATGACCCAATTCCCCACAGTGGAAGCACTTGATCTTGGAGAGATCCCTCTTCTTCTGCTTCTCCTACTTTCCCTCAAATGCTATGGCAACATCTTCCTCCTCCTGCTTGACTTTGATCCCCTTGTTGCCGCTACCCATCTTCGATTGCCGTCTGATCTCTTCTTGGCGAAGAGCAACCCACATCTCATCCCAAGGTGGAAGTGTCCCTGCCCAGTATACTCTGACAAATACCTTCCAGTCTTCTGAGACTGCATTTAGGGCCATCCTCACCATTAATTCCTGATCCGGCGTGGCTTCTATAGTAGTCAACTGATCTCGGATCTTGTTCAGTCCTCTGAGGAAGGTGTCAATCGGTTCTCCCTTCTTCATCTGATACGACCTCAACTGATTCTCTAGTAACATTCTTCTCTGCACAAAAGTATGCTGGTACAATTTCTTAAGGGCCTCCCACATCTCATACGCTGTTTCCTTCTCGGAAATGTGTGGTACTACATAGTCCTTGACCCTGTTAAGGATGATGTTCTTGGCCCTCGCCATTGCCTCCTCATACTTGTCGTTATCATTGGGGTCGATTGGGATAGCTATAACCTTCAAGGCGAAGTTCTTGACACGATTCCTGTCAAGTACAGATAAGATTCTGGCCTTCTAGACTGCGAAGTTCAACACTCCGTCTAGCCTGTCCTGGTCTCTTACTTTGTGTAGTGCCATGATGCTCTTCTACTTCCCTCCTGGAAGTTCTCTGTTTGACTCCTCCAAGTCTCTACTTCCCGTCTGGAAGTTCTCTTTTAGACTCCCTCTGAGTCTTGATTTCCCTCCTGGAAATCCTTCTGCCGCTGTCGAGATGCCCCCTACTTTGATCATCTTGTGCAACGATACCACTGATCCGGGTTCCTCGGCTAGAAACCCTTGGTAGCAACTCCCTCCTTTTGGCCTTGCTCTATTAGGTACTGTTTTGACTATAGTACCTCACCAGCTCCACTCTGCAATATTCCCACAGCCTTCTAAATCCCAACAACAAGAAGGTGAGAGCACCTAGGCTCTGCGCAATCTTGACACCAGCAACCCGACCTCCTCAGCCAACTGCGTCAGTCCTCCCAACTTCTGCGTGAGGCTCCCTTTGCCTTCCTTAGCCTCTGCGCTGCCTCTTCCCGACTCACCCTTGATGATGCAAGCACTGCGTCACCCTCTTTGGCTACTCGCTGCTGTTCTACAAACAACTTCTGTCACCTTGGGACAACTGTTTTTCTGCTGCTATTGCTCTGCTCGGCTGATGTCCTCAGTCCTCCTGTGATTTGCAATCATGCTCTGATACCATGTTGAAGTTTCTAAGTTTACTTAGTTAGAAACCCTCCATGCACTTTATCTGATTTATTCCTACCTACTTGTTCCGTTACTTAACAAGTTATTTACAATGTAAATACTGAAAGTAAGCACTAGTGCATGCTCAACATATTACAGATCAACAACTGAAGGAAACAAAAACAATCACACCAAATGACACTGTTATTTTTGGACCAATGTCTTCGAAAAACCCAATGTATGAAAATTAGTGCAGCTATCTGAGGGTTTTCTTATTATGCAATATTAGAGTACAATCTGGGTGCTAAAATTGGCCTACCCAACAGAGAATTTCCTTGGCAGTAATACCTCACAGTTTGAGAAAAATCTCCTGGCTGAAACCCGGATAATCCTTTTGGCAGCTCCTCAGCTCCAATCTGCCCTAGAAACCCCAACGTTTGCCTTTCTGGACTGCACCAGCCCCTCTTTGCCCAACACTAGCCCTCTGTCACCCTGAATGGGTCTGCGTCAGCCTTAGGAGGCCCTGCGTTAGCAACGCTGGCCTCTTTAAGGCTCTGCACAGCTCCTGGCTAGCTCTACGTGGCCCTACGTGAGCCCTGCTTGCTACTGCGTCACTCTCTCTGGCTACTTGCTGCTCTTCTAGCACTATCTTTGCCTCTTTGTACTCAATGCTCTTCAGCTGCAACTTCGATCACTGATTCTATCTCTCTTAGCAAACCCCGCTCTAGAGAATAGAATGACTGATCACTCTGGTGTATTCTCCAAGTGACCCTCAAGCCTCCTCTTATACTTTTTTAATTGACATATCAACGACCGAGATTAAGTCCTAATCAACGACTAAGATTAGATCTGGCTTGATCCATGTCTTTTGGACCATTCTAACACAGTTTTGTATTAATCCACATTAATATTTTAATTTCCCTAAGTTTAGACATAGGGACTCCATTAAAAATATTAATTATTTTAATATCTCCTGAATTGCTTAGAATCTACCCAAACCCTTTCTGGGTATTGGAGATCTCATGTGCCCCAACCTCTCCATCAAATTTTGTGGCTAGAGCACATCCGATGCTACCCTAAATCAACATTCAATCTTTGCGGTTGCAACCTTAGGATCATGCTTCTCATCCTTATCCTTTTTCTTCAAAGGACACTGGGATGCATAGTGGCCCATCTCGTCACATCTGAAGCACTTCACCGTGGAGACGTCCTTCTTTCGTCTCTGTGGCCCCTGCTGTCCCTTCGATGCAAGGGCTGTGTTATCCTTCTCCTCTACATTGGGGTTCGACCCACTGCTGCTGCTGCTTCCATCAAGTTTGACCTTGACCAGGTCTCTCCTCAACTTTTCTTGTTTCTGCGCTGCCCACATCTCGTCCCAACTTGACAATGCTGCTTTGCCTAGGATACTCTAGACAAAGACTTGCCATTCATCCGAGACAGAATTTTGAGCTAGTATGACTAACTTTGAATCCTGAGGTGTGCCCCGCAACTGACAACTCATCATGGGTCTCCTTCAGTTTCATGAGGAATGGATCCACATGTTCTCCCTTCTGCATCTGCATAGATCTCAACTTCTGTTCTAAGTACATCTTCTGTCGCTCGGAAGATCCCTGATACAATGTGGCCAAGGCATCCCACATCTCCTTTGCAGTCCCTCTACTAGGAAGGTGACATACCACATGATCCTTGACCCCATCTAGGATCATCCTCTTTGCCTTTGCCATCTCAGCTTTGTACTTCTTCAGCGGATCTGCATCCACAGAGACAACTAAGACACTATCAACATACATCTTGAGGGCATGCTCATCTAGAAGGAAAGACGTTCTAGCCTTCCAGATGATGTAGTTGGAAGCTCTGTCCAACTTGTCTTGATCCCTCAAGCCACTGGTTGCCATATCCTCCGAAAACTGTTGAACAACTCCCTCTTTCTCCCTACTCCGTAGCTTCTAGGCTGGCTTACGCACTCCCTGATGGAGCTGGTAAGTCTACTACTCCTCTGTTGCTCAGCAAATGCAAAATACTGATTTCCTCGGCAAGGAATCACAGAGGAAGTATTCCCTCACTATGCAATCTGCTTCTTCCTTCCGACAACTTTTCTGCCCAACACTCAGCTTGCAAAAAGCTGAGTCTCTCTAGCTCTGCGTCGTTCCCTTTTCCTTGGCAAATTCTCGATTCGTCAGTCTTACCTCTCTGTCGACTCATTCAGAGAGAGACACCCACGAAAATATAGCCCTCCTGGCTAGAACTACGCAATCCCTCAGGGGATTCGAACTACCGCTCGCTGCAGCAAGTTGGCCCTTCCTTCATTGTTAGATCTGCTCTTCCTGTTTCACATCAACAACTCTGATACCATGTGAAAATTCGTAGATCTAACAATCTCAAGAATCCTACGACAACCAATTGAATCTACTTCACCTAGATTGTAAATTACATTACAAACTTATTTCAGATTTCTTCTTGAAACATTGAAGTAAATTATTGAAGCAACCTACACTAATTAAATATGATTTTGAAACATAGAAACTGAGCAAGGAATATAAAAACACATAGGACACCATTGTTTTTGGACAAATGTCCCCGGAAAAACCCAATGCGGGAAAACCGATGCCACAACTCTGAGGGTTTTATTATTATGCAGGGCAAAATCTGAGTACAATTCTAGGATGCTCAACTAGCAATCCGATATAGAGAGAATACTGGACAAAAATTGGTGAAATGATCTCACCCTGTCACTGGGAGAATCAGTGATTGATCCTGCTGAACTGGAGGCTTTGCATCACCCTCTATGTGGCCTCTGCGCATAGCTGCGTCACTCTCGGCAGTTTCTGCATCACCCTTGCTGGGTAATACGTTGCCTCTCCTTTAGATCTTCTGATGGTTGAAAAAATCAACCTTTTGCCTCCCGGACTCACATCTCGACTTTCGACAACTAAAAGTCGACTTCCCTTAGCAGGAAACTCGACTTACCCTCAAGGACTGCACTGCCTCTAAGTCAACACTACGTGGGCTAGCGTTAGCCTTCCTCTGGACGTCTTTCTGTCCTCCCTCTACCTCGTACTCTCCGGAAATGCGTTATTCTGGATTCTCACTGTCCCTCTGCTGCACGAAATCTCCTCAATTGTTTTTTCCTCTTGAGAACTTCTCACTTTAGAAAATCGATTTTCTTGATCTTTCAGTGTGTTTTCCAAATGGCAGTCAAGCCCCTTCTATTATCTTCCTATTTGACAACCAATGGCCTAGATTAACTCTTAATCAAAGGCTCAGATCGTTTTGGCTTGATCCGTGTCTTTTTCTAGAAGTTTCACCCATGATTAGATTAATACCCATTAATATTTTAATTTTCCTAAGTTTAGACTTAGGAACCCTATTAAAAATATTAATTATTTTAATACAATCACTTTTGGGTGGAATTTCCCAGAATGCTTTCCGGGTTTTTTGGAATACATGTGCCCAAACCTCCCAGCAAAATTTGAGGCTTAGAGCACATCCGATGCTACCCCAAATCAACAGGGACAACATGATCCTGAACACCATCCGAGACCATTCTCTTAGCTTTGGCCATCTCTTTCTTGAAGGTAGCCAACTATTGTGGATCTATTAGCTTTGCCATGACATTGGTCATGAACTCCTTCAGGGCATGCTCATCCAAAAGGAATTGCATCTTGGCCTTCCAGACACCAAAATTAGAGGCTCTGTCAAGTTTGTCTTGATCCTTGAGTCCTGTTGAGACCATCTTTTGCGAAACTTGAATAAACTGAAGACTAGTGTTTGAAATATCCTTCTCCTTCCTACTCGGCCTTCCTTCTGCTACTCGCACTCCCTCTGGAATGCGCAAATCTGCTTTCACCTACCTTTCGAAATCCTTCTTCGGTGCTCGCACTGCCTACTACTCCTCCACTGGGCAACTCACTCAACCTTCTAGAAGTCCTTCGGATTTTGGCACACAATCTTCTGCTCCTGAAGAACGCACTAGATGAATTGGCAAGTCTGCTACGACCTTCTGCTACTGGAAATTTCACATCTCCTCCTGGAAACTGGACACCCTCAGAGAAATTTTGGTAATCTCCTCTGTGTGCTTTTCTCTTCTTTCCGGCGCAGATCTGCTACGACAACCCTTGCTACATATTTTTTCCGCCCAAAGCTACTCTGGGAATCAACTGATGTGCTCATCGGAATTGCTTCCCGATAACCACACTGCTTGCAAAATTTTCTTTGAGGCTATTCAAACTTTTCCTCCGAATTGGATCTGGAAATCGAACTCCCCGCCTCTGCAATTCACACCCCTGGTTTGGTCTGTGCAAATATGAACCCAGTGCTTCAGATCTCCCTTTGAAACTGCACGATCTATCGATCTTTCGCCTTTGAGCTTCTGATTTTGATCAATAATGCTTTGATGCCATGTGAAATTTCCTTAAATTACAACAACTGTAATTTATTCTTCTAACTGATTAGCAGTTTATTTGTTTTACAAAAAATAATGAATAAGTCACACTAAAATTCTTCACAACAAAATACGTTGTAGAAGTAAAATCAGGAACTGAGAAATAGATGCACACACATAAAATCGACACAATTATTTTGGACTAAAGTCCCCAGGAAAACCCGGAAGGGAAAACCGGTGCAATAGGTGAGGGTTTTTTTTTATTATTATGCAACGAATTTTGAGAGTTCAATAATCTGGATTCCCAACTGGAAATCCTCTTATAAATATACTGGCAAAATTATTTGGAGAAAATTTTCTCCCTCTACAATCAACTTAGCGTTTTCTGTCCTGCTCGAACCCCACACTCGCAAACTTGCACTTTGCCTAGAATTCATGCTGCTAGCTCTAAGCAATACGCACAACCCCGAATTTGCCTCAAACTGGGCTGTCTAACTTCTCTTTGCATCTAGAAATTTTTTGCTCTGTCTCCAAGCCTCAAATCTGGCATCTTGCAATTGAAACAAATTTCTTTTGGCAACTTGCACTGCTAGATTGGCTATCTCTGCAAAGGAATTCAGCCTCCCTTTTCCTGCATCTTCGACACTAGAAAACTGTTGGGAAATTCTTCAGAATCCTGCTCTCTGAATTTCTGTTGCTCCCTCTCTTTGATGCTCTCTGTCTGGCTCGAACTGTGCCCTCACTGAAAATGTGAACTGGGTAGCTCGATCTTCCAAGATCACTGATGCTTTCACAATTATGTCTCTCTACATCCCATCGAGCCACCCTTATAATCTCTTGTTGAGACTTCAACGATCAAGATTAAATCTCCATCAACGACTAAGATCAATTAGACTTCATCAATAGAAGTCTCTAGAGCAATCTCAAACATTCGTAATTAATTAACCAACTTTCCTAAGTTAAACTTAGGAAATAATTTAATAATTGGATAATTAGTTTTATTAAGGTGTTTTTAGAGCCATATCTCGTGAAACCATTTTTGGGTATTGGAGATCCTGTGTTCCTTAGCCTCTTAGCACCATCTAAGATTAGAACACTTGTGTGATGCTACCACCATAATAAAAAACTAACACCCAGACCAATCGACTTCGAATGTATAACATAACATTGAGAGCACACCATGAATTCAATGCAACATCCTCGTGAATGCATACTATGAATTCAAATTGATAAAAATCTAAGGCCTCTTGAATTCAAAAAGCAACAATCAAGCCATTCAATGCATCAATTTTCCAAGAATTTCATACTAGCTCATTCATAATCAAACCACAATTTTATTGTAGAATTATAAACATGAATGCAATACATAAATGGAGCACTTAACGTCCAAATAAGCTAGTCCGGAGGAAGTCTTCCAGATCCGGAAGAGGTAGTAAAAATTCCAAGAGGGTCCTCGCAGGCATAGCAACATAATAGTTCGATCTAGCTAGAGGAGCTAGTGATTCAGCAGCGGGAGGCCGAGATTTTGATCAGATGAGCTAGTGAGTCAGTTCTAGAGCCAGAGAGATAGAGCTGAGGATTTCAGACTCCAGAGTTTTTCGAAGGTAGCTATAGCAGAGCATGCGCAAGTACTGCGCTGAGGTTGACGCAGAAGGATTAGCGTGTGGTTGGGGAGGCAAATCTGGGGATAGAAATCAGCTATGGGGTGAGGAAAAATCCTCACAATAATTTTGCCAGTATTTCCCTCATATTACTGCAATGGTTTTCCCAAGTTGGGGGTTTTTTCGGGGACATTTTTCCAAAATAAATGTGTTAAATTTATGTGCGCTGGCATATTTCTTAGTTTCTAGTTCTTTTATTTTCCGTAATTTTTTGTGAAGATTGTAGTGTGATTAGTTCGTTGTTGCTGTAGCAATGCACTGTTAAATTAATTATAGTTAGAAGAAATAATTCTAGTTGCTGTAATAGAATTTCAGTAGTGAAATTTTCACATGGTATTAGAGCAATTTTGATCAGGTGGGAAGCTCAGAAGCGAAAGGCAGAAATCGTCCAAATTCAGAGGGAGTTTGGCAACACGACTTCAAGATTTGCGTAGAGGCTGTCCCCATTACATTTCTTGTTGAACTTGTTCATTGTTTGGGTTAACAAAGTGTTTGACAGAATGTTTGTCTGCAAACTATTTGTATAAACTCTTTAAAGAAGTTTGGTTACTAGTTTGGCACACTAATTGTTCGAAGAAATTTCTCAATGAAAATTTTTGTTTCTAATTGTATACAATCAATTTGGTATATTACAAAGTACAAGGCTTAATCAAGTAAAGAAAGGAAACTCCCATTCTCTAATAGGGCCTATTTAGGGCACAATTGAACTAGGGCTTGAGAAATAGCAACGTGTAATGACCTATCTATAATATAGAGAACAAAAGAATATTAGCATGTTACCTATCTATAAGACAGAGAACACAAGAATATTAGCATGCATAGGATGCATGCATATGATAGCTACGTATGCATGTATCGCATGCATCGCACTAGTATTTATATACTAAATTAACTATAAATATTAAATATCATGACACTCCTTCAAATAGAAGTTATATTCACCCATCAACATCCATATTGCTTAATGCATCATGATTAATGGGCAAATACCAATGATATAAATTTAAATGTATACCATAAAAATAATTATAAAAGATAGATGTTAAAAAATTAAGCTAATCTTAGAAGATGGTTATATAATTATTAATTATATATCTTAGGATATTAATAAATTAATAAAATAATAAAAATAAATTAAAGATAAAGTATTTAATATGAACCTAAACCTTTATATTAAAAAACAAAAAAAAAGAATATCAAACCAAAGTTCATAATACAGTCAATATACCTTTTAAAAAGAAATATATATTACGTGACATGGGAAGGGTGTCATGATGAGGAGAAGTGGTGGGTTGCTAGTGGAAGGGTGGCCACCGCCAAGAAATAGCTTATAAAGCACGAGAGAACAGTTTTGGGAGGGCACTGGGAAGAAGAAGAAAGAACAAAGGAAAGAGATGGAGGAGGGCGGAAATTTATACACCTAAGTTACCAACAGAAGGAGGGCTGGTTGTTCTGAGGTTTCTGGGCACAGGGGAACAATCTGCTTCAACTGAGAAGCTTACTGGACTGAGTAGCGAGGTTTTGCTCAGTGTGGCTGGGTGGTTTTGGTCTTTTGGTAACCGAAGCAGGAGCAGCTTGAGGCATTATCAACCGCAGGAATACAGGTAGGTACTCTCACCAATTCTGTCAATTAAATTTGTAAAATTTCAAGAAATTTTATCACAGGCTCATGATGTTTTTTAAGAAACCCTTTACTGTTTTTACAATGGCTGTACAGTCTTTACATTTGGTATCAGAGGTATGGTTTAAACCCTTTGACCTTACAGGCCTTACACCCACCTGCGTTTTCTGCCCTCTTAGATTTTCAGGTAGACCGAAATTTTGTTGGCATAGTTCCACAACTATAGAAATAGTTTGCCCTTGCCTTCATTTTCTAAATAAAGTTGTGAACTGTAGCTAGGACTCAGATGTAATAGTCTCAACATTAAACTGAGCATCATAGGGAGCTTGAAGCCTCTTTTCGAACAGTTCCAACCCAGCGTAAATATTCTGCCGACCATTACTGAGCAAAAATATTCCGCGTATCCACATCCTATGGATGGGGCATAAGGAAGCGTGCACATCAATGGAGTGTCCATTACCTCCAAATTCCCCTCTAGTATTCTCACCATAGTTGCAGGAATCGCCCCCCTCCCCCCCCGGGATCCTAAGCCGGAATCGCGACTCGAGGCGAATCGTCCCGGAATCCATAGGCGAAGCGCGCTTCCAAAATTAAGGTGGCGCGATTCCGGCTTTTAAATGCGCTTCCTGCCATTTGAGGTGGCGTTGCTTCGGAATCGCTCTTCCGGAGGCGCTTCGGGCATGAGGTGGCGCCACGCAACCTGCCCGGAAGCGCACGCCACCCAGGCGCCACCCGCACGCCACCCAGGCGCAACCCGCGGGGCAGCAAGAAAAGGTAATTTTTTTTTTAATTTATTTTAAAAATTAACCTAACTAAACATGAGGGGGTGGGTTAGAGTGAGTTTAGGGTGAGTTTAGGGTGAGTTTAGAAAAGAATAAAGCCCCCATTCTCTTCTCATTTTCTCACTTTGAGTTTATGAGAGTTGGAGAAGAGAAGAGAGGAGAGGAGAAGAGAAGAGAGGAAAGGAGAGGAGAAGAGAGAAGAGCTTGGAGGAGTGAAGAAGGAGGAGCTAAGAGAAGGAGGAGGAGCTTGGAGCAAGAGCTTGGAGGACTTCATCTACAAGAGCTAAAGAGGTAAGTTCAAAGCCCAAACTCCCTTGTTTTTTTGAAAAAAAAATTGTATTTTTCTCCTCCCTCTCCTACTCTTTCCCATTGTTTCTACTTGCTCTTTTATTTACAGGTTGTCCACTACC
>APFE030969301.1:18284-37163 GCA_000404065.3 Pinus taeda
GACGCTTCCGCGGACGCTTCGCTTCCTAGATTTTTGGAAAATGACGCTTCCGCGCTCCGCGCTTCCGCTTCGCTCCCGCTTCGTGCAACATTAATTCTCACAATTGTTCCCATTGAAGGCCTCATCGCAGGGTTGTTATGACTACGCCACAACGCTGTCTTTATCACTTGACATGTCTCCCTCTGTCGTCAATCAATTCATCTATTTTTCCTTGTCTCACCTTACGGTAAGCAATGGAAGAAAAAAAACAGTGATTCAAATTCTAAGTGTTATCCACGTTTTTACTGCCCCTTATTATTTCCGGAAGCACCATTCCATAATTGAACACATCGGTCTTGGATGTGATTCCTGACTCTGAAAGCCACTCAGGCGCCATATATCCAGGCGTTCCTCTCACCTGCGTCACCACGCGGCTTTACAGATCTCTGTTCAGAGACCTCGCCATGCCGAAATCGGAGACTTTCGCCTTGAAATTCTCATCCAGCAGAATGTTCTGAGGTTTGACATCCTCAAATCCGCGAATTACTATGAGCCAATAGAGCGATGAATCGCAAGGAATGGTTACCCTAGGCGTTATGCATGAATAGCGAGCTGTTGGATGCAACATCGCCAAAAGGAGAGTGGTCGATGAATTCAAAACACCCGTCCTCTGTCAGTGTCAACTGTGAAACGTCCATGAGGCAATTTATCTTTTTCATCCCTATCGGTGGAGAATATTATTTCTAATTTTGTTAGTTAAAACATAATATTAGCGAACACAATATAGGTTATACAATTTTTTTTGAAGTTTTTTTTTAATTACCTTTGAAAAACACTATATAGGTTCTTATGGTGATTTCATGATTTTGTTTGCACTGGATGGTCAATGCAAAACTTATGAATATTCGTTATTCATGAATTGAATCTGTGGAGGCACGTGGTAATCCTTATGAAACAAGCTGGTTGGCGTGTAGTGAGGTTACTCTTCAACGTTTCCACAAAGGACGATGGCGGTAGTAGTACTGCTAGATATGATAGACCTCACAAAGTTTAAAATTAGAATTGATATTTAAGGTTTTAATTCGTTGTTTCAGTCAAAATTGTGAAAAATCATTAAAGCAAAATGGTTTTGACATGCATTATATCATTATATTGGCTTAAGTTGTGCGTACAACTTCCTAATCTAGATTAAACCATTAGACTTTAGATAATTTGAACTATAATATTTAAAAGAGGGTTAGAAATGTAATTATCATAGTGAATGTAGCTTTACTCTTCAGAGAATTGCTTAACAAATGTAATTACCACATTGAATGTAACTTACTGAAATGTTAAAAAAAAAAACCAGCGTAGTTTCAATATTGATTGAGTTTGAAAAATTTGTTTAATTTTCTTTTTTTTGAAGGTTTTTCCAAAATGTTTAAAAAACTTAAGCGTTAAAATTATAATAACATATATATATTTAATATCCTTATCGGTTGTTTTTGAGATTTTAATGGTAGCATGGTTTTTGGAAATATTATATATATATATATATATATATATATAATATATATATTATTATAATATTTTAACAATAATTTACTTCGTTATTTTAAGCATTTTAAGTTTTAGATTTGTTTTAAAAAAATTTTGATATATAATTATATGACTTACTTTGTTGTGTTAAATTTTAGTTCTAGATTTATTTAAATTTGATCTTTAACTTATTTTATTATTTGAAAATTTAACATTGTGGCCAATTGATTTATATTGTATTAAAAATTTAAGTAAATTTTTATATATATATATATATATATATTATATATATATATATTAAAATATGAAATACAAATAACTAAATATTAAAGTAATCTTAAAAAAAAATCACTTTTCTTGGGTGGATTAGGATTATCAATATTAGGCCATGACGACGACACAATTAATATGTAGAGAACGAATCATATAATTGATTTTCCCCTGCTCCTTTGGGTGATTTAGTTGGGTCAATATGGATTGTCGGTGTTTAGTGTTTGACTATGATGCATGGATCTTCAAAGAATTATTAAGCATTAGGAGAGAATACTTTGCATTAGGACAAGGAGGTCGCGAGACCAACCTCCTTGACTTCGGTACCAGTAAGACCTACCTAGCAGGTAAAAAATAGCAAAAAAACTATACCCGTTTATAAATGTGCAATTACAAAAATTGTATGTTAAATCCGAATGTATATCTCAAATTCTTATAAATTTTATTATGTATACAGGAAACATTACAATGGTAACGACATATGAGTGACATCGACGTGATCAGGCAGCATCACCATCATTAATGCCACCACTGTCGTCCTCACCATCTCCATCGCCACCACCATCATCATCTCCATCGAGACCATCATCAATACCAATCGCTCCAGCACTAGAGTTAACCGTCATAATGAACTCATTGGAAGTCTTATTGGAAACATTAAAAGCGTCAACCATGGCTAAGACCAAAGAAGAACTTCAACCCTTAACAACCAATTCAGCAGAACCAAAGAATTTTGAGTATAAAAGATCAAAGGAAGATATTTCTAGGGAGCTTCAGAAAATTAAACTCCTAGAATTTTCAGGAGGTCGAGCAGGAGAACGTGCTGAGGCATGGTTAGAAGGAATGTACAGATGTCTTGAATTAAGAGAATACTTTTCTTCTGCAAAAACAAAAATTGTTGTATTTCAATTAAAGGAGAGTGCCTTGATTTGGTGGGGAAATCTGGAAAAACAATTACACCTCACAATAGATAATGTCCCTTGGGGAATTGTTCGAGGAAAGATTCCGCGCGAAGTATTTACCTCCATATTTTCAAGAACAAGAAGTCAGAGCCTTTCATACATTAGTTCAAGGTAATAAAACAATGGAGGAATACGAGATAAGGTTTATGGAGCTTGTGAAATACATTCACTACTTAGATTCTGATGAACGTCAGACTGCACGCTTCATATTTGGGTTAAATCCTTGCGTTAGGGCCTTGGTGAAGATGTGGAAACCATCATTAGTAGCTGAGGCAGTAGAATGTGACCGTTATGCAGAAGAACATCTAGGAATCAAAAAGGATGTAGGGCCAGCAGAACCTTTACAATCAGGGTTTTCAGGAAAGACTCCCTGAAATTTTTTCAGGGGAGGTAGCTCAAGACCACCTTATGGTAATAGATTTATCCCAAGAAATGTAGGAACAAGAGCTCCCATGGCAGTTAATACTATAGCCACTGAATCATCAAACACGAGTCCATGGAAATTTCGTGGAACTGCTAATAGAGGAAGAAATTTGAGAGGAAGCAACATGAGAGGACGAAGCTCTTTATCTAGAAATTCATGTCCTGATTCAAGATGACCAACACAGGTTAATTGTTGGGGATGTGGAGGACTGCATTTTCAACATGATTGTCCAGAAGTTTCATCAAGTATATTGCATAAGATTGAAAATGAACCAATATCAAATAACCAAGGCAATAATAGAATTCATGCATTAGTCAACAACGATCAAGCAGCACATCAATCCATTGTAGTGGAATCTTCAGGTATTATTAATGGTATAAAACTCAAAATCTTATTTGATATTGGTGCCACAGATAGTTTCATTTCATCATATGCATTAAACAAATGTGGGTTGGCAGCTCGCAGACAAAATGATTTCAGATAGATAGAAATGGCCTCAGGAGAACTCCAATCCATAGACCTAAGTGTGGATCAATGCAAAATTGACCTAGGGGTCTGTTCGACTAAATTGAAAGTTTATGTCACAACCTTAGGGACTTATGATCTTGTCATAGGTATAGATTGGCTAGAAGCTCATCAAGCTTGGGTAGACTGTTATGGGAAAAGAATTCTAGGTATAAATGATGAAGGAGAAGCGATCCAAATTCAAGGAATCAAGAGAAAAGTATCTTTACGCTACATATCAACAATGAAAATGAAGCTTTGTTTAAGAAAAGGTTGTCAGGCATATGTAATTCAAGAAGTAAGTAAAGAAAAAGGACCATCCTTAGAACAATATCCGGTGTTAGCCGAATTTCCGGATGTATTTCCAAAGGAACTACCAGGATTACCCGCTGAAAGAGAGTTGGATCTCACAATAGAATTGAAACTTGGTACTCAACCAATCTCTAAAACACCTTATAGAATGATAGCTCCAGAACTTCAAGAATTACAAATTCAATTGAAGGAACTATTGGATATAGGATATATTCGACTCAGTATATCACCTTGGGGTGCTCCTGTAATTTTTGTCAAGAAAAAAGATGGATCCTTAAGATTATGCATAGATTATCGAGACTTGAATCGAGCTACAGTAAAGAATCAATATCCTATGCCTCGAATTGATGATCTTTTCGATCAAATAAAAGGAGTTGCTGTCTTTTCAAAAATTGATCTTCGATCAGGCTATCATCAGCTAAGGATTTTTGAAAGCGATATTTCTAAGACTGCATTCCGAACACGCTTTGGACATTATGAATTTACTGTGGTACCATTTGGGTTAACAAATGCACCAGCAATATTATGAACAGTGTTTTCCGCAAATATCTTGATCAATTTGTACAAGTCTTTTTAGATGATATACTCATCTATTCCAAGAATGAAAAAGAGCATGAAGATCATTTACGGATAGTGTTGTCTTGCCTAAGAAAACATCAGTTGTATGGAAAATTATCCAAGTGTTTGTTCTTTCAGGAAAAGATTCATTACTTAGGTCATATCATATCAGGTGAAGGGATCTCAGTAGACCTTGAGAAGGTAAAAGCAATCATGGAATGGCCAATACCGAAAAACACACATGAAGTACGAAGCTTCATGGGTTTAGCCGATTATTACTGGAGATTTGTGGAAGGATTCTCTAAAATTGCAAAGGCGATTACAACCCTTCAGTGTAAAAGTGTTAAGTATGAATGGACTGGGGAATGTAATAAAGCATTCTCTGAACTCAAAAGACTACTGGCCAGTGCACTTAATCCATGTAGGATTAGGTGCAGTATTAATGCAGGATAGAGGAGTAATAGCATATGTCTCCAGAAAGTTAAAGCCTCATGAAGAACTCTATGCTACTCACGATTTAGAGTTAGCCACTGTAGTACTAGCTTTAAAAATTTGGAGACATTATCTAGTGGGGCGAAGTTTTACACTTAAAAGCGACCATCAAAGTCTACAATATTTGTTCACCCAAAGAGACTTGAATGCTACACAAAGACGATGGAGTGAATTCCTAAGTGAATATGACTTTGGAATATCATATATTAAAGGAAAAGAAAATGTAGTAGCAGATGCTTTAAGCAGAAGACCATGGATATTTTCCCTCATACCTATCAAAGTAGACTTAAAGGAACGAATACTAGAACATCTCATAAAAGATAGCTGGTATTTAAAGGTAAGATCTAGTCTTGATAGTAAAAAGCTGAAAGAATCTAAGTTTGAAGGATATGAACTAGAAGATCATGGAAGCTTACGATTTCATGGAAGGATGTATATTCCTGATAATAGGGATTTTTGAGACACCATATTTAAGGAAGCCCACAAAGCAGTATATTGTGCACATCCTAGTGTAAAGAAAATGTATATGGATACCAAGAAACTCTTCTTCTGGTCAGGCATGAAACGTGATATCGTTCAATTTGTTGCAAGATGTTTGGAATGCCAACAAGTAAAAACAGATCATTGTCATCCAGCAGGTCTCTTACAACTTCACGACATTCCTATGACCAAATGAGAGATCATTTCTATGGATTCTATCACTGGACTACCTCTTACTTCTCAAAGACACAATGCGATTCTGGTAGTAGTGGATAAATTAATGAAAAGCGCCCATTTCATTCCTGTAAGAGATACTTACGAAGTTGCTGACGTAGCTCGAGTATTCATAAATGAAATTATCAGATTTCATGGAGTACCTAAGAAGATTATATCAGATAGAGATTTACGATTTACTTCAAAATTCTGGACTTGCATGTAGTCAGCCTTAGGAACACAATTAAATTTAAGCACAACTTATCACCATGAAATTGATGGGCAAACAAAAAGAGTAAATCAAGTACTTGAAGATATGTTGAGAATGTATGTTATGGATCAGCAATCACACTGGGAAAAGTACTTATCCTTAGTCGAATTTGCATACAATAACAGTTACCATAGTTCAATCGGAATGCCTCTATTTGAAGTGTTATACGACAGACCTTGCAAAACACAATTAAGTTGGGACAGGTTAGAAGATCGAGTGATAATAGGACCAAAATTAATCCAAGAAATGGAAGAGCAGTTAAAACAAATTAGACAGTAGTTAAAGGAAGCACAGGATAGACAAAAGAGTTATGCTGATGCTCACAGAACTGATAGAAAGTATGAGGTAGGGGATCAGGTTTTCATCCGCATCAAACCGAATAAAAGTACTATTCGATTCGGAAAAGGGACAAAGTTATCACCCCGATTTATTGGACCATTTAAAGTCATGGAAATAGTTGGACTTGTCGCCTATCGTCTTGCACTGCCACCTCACTTGCATAAAGTTCATAATGTATTTCATATATCTGTATTAAGGTATTACATAGTTGACCGATCTCATAACCTTCAATGGAAGGAACTGCAGGTATCGGATGAAGGAACCATATCGGTCGAACCATTATGTATATTGGAACGTAGGGTTCGATAGCTCAGGAATCGTCTAGTAGACCAAGTTAAGGTCCAGTGGGACAAGTATAGTCCTGGATTAGCTACTTGGAAATATACGGAGATCACATGTCAAAAATACCCCAACTTGTGTCAATTTTGAAGAATTTTAAACCATGTTTTGTATATATTTGCTTTACTTTAAATTAGAGACTCAGAACCATTTTGAAATGATCATATATAAACGTGAATTTTTATGACATAATATTTATTTAATTCCGCTAGTACATGGATACCAAGATAGAATATGTTATTGATCTTACTAAATTATAGTTATCAAAGTAAAGTTTAAATATTTGAGTAATTTTGCTTTTGATGGGAATTAAGATATTATACTTTTGTTTTATTTATGCACATCAATATGATTGATGAGATAGAAATCAAAAAATGATTACATTTTAATATAAAAGTTAATGACATGAGTAGAATATGGCAAAATATGTTATACTGTAGTTGACATGTATGAATTATACATAAGCTATTTTTTTTTTAATATGTTAATGCACATTTTATAAATGTATGGACAAGTGTTTATGATTGCAGATAATATCCATTACCAAAATGACCATGTGATGACAGAAACCTCAGAACAATTAAGGCTCAAAGAGATTCCATGATAGGGTATTAACCCTAATTCTACTGGGAGGGGTGGAGGTGTTGTCCACCGTTTATTCTCCGAAACCTGGAGTCATGAGAGGACTGTGCGAATCACACTCCCCTAGACGTGTGATGATGACTGCCGGATGCCTACTAGGGACCAGGTTGATATAGCCGATGCTGCCATCCTTGGAGTTTATGAATAGTTAGGTCAGTATAACTGACGCCATGGCATACTCCAGTAGAGGACGGATAGGATGGAAGTGACTGAGATTAGGAAGGATAGGCTGATTTTATGATAGCTTGGGGAACCTGATGAAGTAAAACATGATCATTAAAGTTATAAACCTAAAAGTATTCAAAACACCAATTTTATAGTGCCCTCACATTAAATAAGAATTTAACCTCAATAGTAAATACACAATCCTAAGAATAATGTACTAATCTCTATCATAAATATTCATATAAGATAAAAACTCTAACTTCGGGATGAAGTTTTTTGAAGGGGCGTGTATGTAACGACCTATCTATAATATAGAAAACACAAGAATATTAGCATGCATACGATGCATGCATATGATAGCTACGTATGCATGTATCGCATGCACCACACTAGTATTTATATACTAAATTAACTATAAATATTAAATATCATGACACTCCTTCAAATAGAAGTTATATTCACCCATCAACATCCATATTGCTTAATGCGTCATGATTAATGGGCAAATACCAATGATATAAATTTAAATGTACAACGTAAAAATAATTATAAAAGATAGATGTTAAAAAATTAAGCTAATCCTAGAAGATGGTTATATAATTATATATCTTAGAATATTAATAAATTAATAAAATAATAAAAAAAATTCAAAGATAAAGTATTTAATATGAATCTAACCTTTATATTAAAAACAAACAAAAAAGAATATTAAACCAAAATTCATTAATACGTTCAATATAATTTTTAAAAAGAAATATATATTACGTGACATGGGAAGGGTGTCACGATGAGGAGAAGTGGTGGGTTGCTGGTGGAAGGGTGGCCACTGCCAAGAAACAACTTATAAAGCATGAGAGAACAATTTTGGGAGGGCATCGGGAAGAAGAAGAAAGAATGAAGGAAAGAGATACGGAGGAGGGGCGGAAATTTATAAACCTGAGTTACCAACAGAAGGAGGGCTGGTTGTTCTGAGGTTTTTGGGCACGGGGGAACAGTCTGCTTCAATTGAGAAAATTACTGGACTGAGTAGCGAGGTTCTGCGCAGTTTGGTTGGGTGGTTTCGGTCTTTTGATAACCGAAGCAGGAGCAGCTTGAGGCATCATCAACTGCAGGAATACAGGTAGGTACTCTCATCAATTCTGTAAATTAAATTTGTAAAATTTCAAGAAATTTTATCACAAGCTCATGATGTTTTTTTAAGAAACTCTTTACTGTTTTTACAATGGTTGTACAGTCTTTACACAACCAAATGGATTACCCTAGAATTAATAGGCCAATTTTTTTTCCCAACAATGAGTATTAGCAAGAAAATTATCCAAGAAACCTTCAATAGGCCCCCAAGTTGAAGCTTCAAACAAACTAGGGTTTTCTAGGGGAAGATTAGGCCTTGAAATTGAAAGATTGGCCACTAAAGGAAGATGATTTTGAGACAACCAACTCTTCCCTCAGTGGTGAATCTCTCCACAAGACAAAACTCTCCTTCTAAGCGAATTCGCACCAAGCCCTAGCTAGTGACTTGCCCTTAAGAGGGCCAAAATCAGAAAAAGAGAGTGAAATGTGAGTTTGGCGATGAATTTATGGGTGATCACGAACTTGACAAGGCTGGTGCCTAGTCCTTGGGATGATGGAGTCTATGGATGTGGAAGATAGGCTAAATCTTGCTATGGAGTAAGGGGATTTTGATGCCCTATATCAAACCCTAACTATTATCATTGTGAGGGATCAAGGTCTCTTGGGAGAGCTATTCCAAAGATTCACCAAGGGGATTTCCATTAACATTTCATACATGAGTAATGAATACAATGATGTTATCTAGATTCTATACAATTGATCTTCAATAAATAAAGGCACTATAGAAAAACCCTAGATAATCAATTTATTCCATACATTAGACATAAGATCAAAGATTTATAAAAAACAAGGCTCATTTACAAGACAAAATGCATGAACAATCCTTTAATGATACAAAATGACATTTCCAATGCCAAGAAGTAGCTCCAATATACAAAATTGCTCCATAGAATCACATCTCCTCAAGAATCAAGAAGATTATAATATCCCTTTTTAAATTTATTTTAATTTCCCATAAATTTTCTATGAAATTTCTTTAGGAAAAACACTTCATAAATCGTGCTGAGAATTTGGCTGATTTAAAATCAATAATTGCAAAATTTGCAGACAAATTCCACTGCAAAACCCCAATTGTTTATTTATTTATTATCAAGAAGGAAATTACATCAAAATTTCATAGGAACTTGACAAACAGATAAGTTGGAGAAATCTTCTCTGGCTAGATTCCTGATTTGAAATTGTTTGCTGCTTTAGCCTTCCAATCATTGTTCCAAAATCTCGATCTTGCTAAGCACCAATGAGGAATCAGATTGAACCCTCCTCTTTGAGTGGCTAGGGATCTCTCAAAACTGAAATCCCTCCTCACTAGATCAGCTAGGGTGGACCACTAACCACTGAAACTAACCCTCTACATAATGTGGGCTGTCACCCATACAAGCTCCAAGAGCTTAACTCAACAACATCAAAAAAATAATCCCAAATGCATGCCTAAGGAGTGAGCTCTAATCTCCTTTAATAGTCATGGACTATCATAATACCATGGGTCATTCGAATATCTTTTCTTCTCTTATTAAAGTGACTTGTACTATTTCTTTTTCTTTGATCACTTCTAATTAATTAATTCTCCCATAGCCCATTGATTAATTTTAATTTGTAACCCAGGCTACTGAGATACTCTCCTTTCCCAATGTCTAGAAAAAGGGACATGACAGTCCTCCCTTCCCAAAATTGCTTGACCCCAAGCAATTCTAACCTCGATACCCAGATCCCAAATGAATATGAAGGATCCCTGCTATACCATTGAGATGTAATCTAGAATCTGTATGCCAGGACCAATTCCTAGATCTCGAATGAATCTGAAGAAGGCTCTGCAAAACTCCTGCTGCATCAATAGAATATTATCAATTCTTGTGCCTCTTACCTTCCAGTTGTGCTCCCGTACTTGGTCAAGCTTTTCCATACGAGGGAATAATGCACCTGGATCCCACATCCAAATAGGGAATCTAGCATCCCCAATGTTCGAACACTCAAACTATGCCATATCCCTGGCTAGAAGTAATCTCTCATAAGTTTCCCATTTGATAGAGTACCAATTCATAATCTCTCTCTAATCCAACTGCTGGGGACCTTTGCCATAGTGGATGTCAACTGTCATCATGACACCTCTAAAGTCCCTGAATTCCCAGAGAGTGTCTCTCCCACTTGTCATCAAAAACACTTGAACATACCACCATGTTGATGTTGTGCTACTCTAATTATAACCTAAGTCACCTGACACGTCCCCGTCCCCTCGTGTCTTGAATCCTTCATGTTGGACGCGACACGTGGGTGACACATGTCCGACATGAGTTTGACTAGTGTCAGATACAAGCCCTACTGGTGTCCCAAAATTTGGACACATGTCCTAGGAAAAAAATCTTGAAATTGATTTATTGCCTCATTCTCACACAATTCAGTCACAATTTTGGAACTCTCAAAAGTTTTGGAGTGAAACTAAGGGCAATTAAGCTATGTTAGAAGGGATTCTAAGTATTGGGAATTGGATTTGTCTAGGCCCTACTAATGCTATTAATGGTAATGTTAAGTTCTTAAAGTGAAGCTGGCATTCTCCTTTATCTTTCATTTTCATTCTTTTGTTTAAATTTTTAACATTACCATTAATTGACTTAGGATGTTTGAGAGTGGTTTTGACCTCTTTGGATTTCATATGGAAAAAGTAGAATTTTAGATCCCACTCAAAATGTAGTGGACTTAACAATTTTCAGGATTTTAGGATTTCAGGATTGGGGGGATTACAACATTTCCATTGGAGTTTGTCATGTATGAGGGTATGAAACTAGCATTTAATTAAGAGGACCAAGCCCTTTGTGTATCCCAGTGTTGGTGGCATTCATTGTTGAACTACTCTGTCATGACCCTAGTAAAAATGCACCCATCAATCAAACAAAATCTTGATTTGAAATGTTAAGCTTTTCTATATGATTTTAATGCTTAAAGGGTCATATTGATGATGAGGACCCCAATATAGGAAATGATTTGATGATATATAGTACTAGTTATTTGTTTGTAGCATGATTTTTCTTGGACTATACACGCCATTTAGAGCTTTCTTGTTGATGTATTTGTCAATTTAGAGATGGATTTCATTTGCACTCAATGCTAGTTTAATTATATGCATTAGTTGTTTGATTGAATTTGTATTATCATCATGTAAATGTTTTATATATTTCATATTTTATGTGTAATTCACCATTTTTTATATTCTTTAATACATATTATATTTTTTAATATATAATATATGTGTCATCTGTGTCATGTTTCAGGGCATTTCTATGTCACGTGTCAGATACTCGTATTTTCGTGTCCTCCGTGTCCTGTGTCCTCGTGTCAAGTGACTTAGATAATAATTGAGATGCCACTATGCCATAGCTCCTGTTTTTGCATCCTGACATGCTATCCTACTCATTGCATCCTAACATGCTATCCTACTCAAACATCTTGCAAGCTTGTATCCTTGCTTTCTCGTAACAACCATCCAACGTCTTCTCTTTATGTGGGTTGAGCAATAATGTGCAAGGTTGCTTGTTACTTGCACTTCAACTCTTCTGCATTTGTGAACTCATTGCACTGCAAGCCTTGCTTATGTACTTCTGAAGAGGGATATTGTATGTCTCAGCTCCAACTCTCATTAAGAGCAACTTAAGAGCATGTTTTTGTTGTTTCCCCAAGGTGTTTTAATTGCTCCTCAATACTAAAAAGCTTGACAGCTGATCCTCCACTCTTCAAACTCTCTATCCTTCTTCAATATTGTGCATTTTAGCACCTTGATTTTTTCCTTTATTTCTAAGAGGCCTCCTCCAAACTCCTGCAAATCCATAGCTTCTTCATACCTATTCAAATCACCCATCTGATGTTTGGTGTTACTTCTTTCGTCATCCTCCCATGTAGATGATGAAGATTTTGCTTCACCAACTCTTTCTTCTTCTACCAGTTCCTAATCAGTTGACATGTTTTCTTCTTGGGGTATGACATTGACTCCACGCTCCATGGTTTCACCTAATTTTTTTCCTTACCACCCTATGACTGCAAGAAATCTTTTCTTTCACAAATTCCTCAACAGTGACCATCTATCCTCCTTTTCTGCTGTGATGGATAATTTTTCTTCCTTCCCTTTTAGTTCTTACCCTTGTTGGCATAACATGTTACCTGCAATGCCATTGGATTTAGCTCTCTTTCAATTAGCTGCCCTTTAAACCATTTAACGTTGAGCTCAATCAATATTTTCGAGAGTTCATGAGCAATGGGTGAAAGAACTGGTTCTTTCCTCCAAATAGCCAATACCTTTTATTGCAGTTGCTTGCAGATGGCATCATCATCACCTAAAATGAAAGACAAAATGTTTTGCATGCTGGGTTTTACAATGCACAGATGATATTCTCTGATGTTAGTGAAGAAACAGTGGAATATTTGAAAGATCAAATTACTGGAATCTAGATTGAAGATAATGGCACACATTCTGGTTCTAGCCACCATATCCAAGATATTGAGTTTCTTACCAAAGGTAAGGTCCTCGATATCCTCCAATCCTTGGAAGCTCTCCACACCTTTCTTAGAATGTCATTGTTGTAGGGGGAATAAGAACAATCATCCTTATGATCTCATGGCGACAAGAAGCAACTGCAAGTCTTACCTCCTTACAAGGATGCTCCATAAACTAGCGCTGGATCAAGGTATGCATTGTTGGCTTTACTACCCAACTTAATATCCTCCAATCAGATAGTGCTACTTTGGAAAAGCACATTTCTAACTCCAATTTAGAGAGGATATCCCCTATCTTCATAAACTTTAAATCTGATCCAAGTACAAAGAGAAAATTTCCCACGTCCTTATCTTTCTGCAGATCCCTTAGTTGCTTTTGCTAAAGAGTAATATGAACTCCTTTGGATAAGGGTTTGTTGATTTTCCTTGTTCTTTGTTCCATCAGAATGTTGCTGCCCAAAAATGTACAACTGAAATGCTACCGCCCTTTTGCCAAGTTATTTATGACATTTGTGAGCCCTTCTAAACCCTGTTTTTGTCTATTGTCCATGAGCCAATGGTGGCATATAGTCATGTAGGCATCTAAGTGAAATTTTGGGGGTTTTGGATGGAAATTCCTTGTCACAATATGGAGTTAATTTCGGTCCTTTGTTGAGGGGCTTGACTATGTACTGCGGCCTAGAAACCCTAAGCATACTTTGAAGGAGAAATTCAAACCCCTTGCTTGTAATTTTGGTTTAGAAAATCAATGAACTGGTTTGTGGGTTGACTCTTGCAAAATTGGCCTGCACGCATTGCTAGATTTTGGCCTACTTTTGACCTCCATGCATGGGTAAATTCGACCCCTTTTTCGTTGGTAGTTTGCCCCCCTTCTCATTGGGTGAATTGCATCAATCCGGTCCAGGGGAATTCATAAAGTCGGCCCCAATACAAACAACAAATTTGTCTTCAATGATGTCTTCAACTCCCACTGAATAACCCATGAATTCAACCTTCTTTGTTCAGGAAAAACTCAGCTTTTGCAAAGGTCGACTTAGTTGTTGCGAGAACAATTAAATTTGTCTTCAACGACTGGGTAATATCCACTCAGGAAAAACCCTCGAATTTGCCCCAATTCTGCTCTTACAAAGGTCCACTCAACCGCTGCAAGAAAAATTAAATTCGACTTCAACAACTGGGTAATTTCCTCTCAAGAAAAACCCTTGAATTTTCCCCAACTTGGCTCTAAACTCATGCAATGGTAGATTCATCCCCAAATTACAGCCCTTGCGCATGAATTCGGCCCCTTGTCCTTGAACGATTTTAGCCTTAGTGGAATCAAAGAGTGCAACCTTCGAAATACATGAATTTGACTCTCAATGAAGCCACAATTTGACCTCCTGGAAGTGTATAAATAGAGGACAATTCGACCTCATTTGGGATCATTCAAGCAAGTTCGATTTCTGTGCCAAGAAGAGCAAAGTACACGTGAAGAAAAGAAAGAAGTCAAGGGAGAGAGAGTGAAGTTCAAGGATGAAGGAAAATTGAAGTTTCTTTCCTAAATTTTGCCCTAATTCTCTCACACATGTGAGTTTCTGGAGCTGTTGCAGGGGTCGAAGTTGCAAATCTACTACAAGTCCGAAATTCTGTGGCTAGGGGCCGAAAATCTGAAGTTTGTGCAAGATTGGAAGGCTTTGACCATCGTTGACTTGTGTTGACTTTGTCTTGTTGGAAGAGCTTAGAAGGAGGGTTGACTTGGGTCTTGTTGGAGGTCTTGATCTTGTTGTTTGGGTCTTGGATTTCTCATTTGATCTGATTCTATATGAAGAGAAGAATTTTCTAGGTTTTCCCCTTGGAGGGGTTTTTCCCTGGCTTGGAGCCTACATATTGTGTTCAATGGTTTATGGTTTTGGCAATTGTTTGATGAATAGAACATAATAAAGTATAAGCAGCCAACATAACTTTATGAGCAATTATCAAGTAAAGAGAAATCACCCTAACTGTCGCCCATATCAATTTCTCAACAAGCCTGCACTCAGCCCCAAGAAGAATAGTCAATTTTTGGTTTCTATCAAACACAAACTCATCCCTTGATAGTTGTGGCCTCCTCCACTCATAATTTGACCCTAATTCTTTAATCGGTTTGCTGCATGGGATGGTGACAAGATTTCAGGCAACACAGTGAATTTTGGCCCTACAAGCAATTAAACTTGGCCTTTGTTAGACAAGAATCGTGACCTTCAACTGGTACAATAAGTTTGACAATCGAGAAGATAATAGTGTGGCCCCTACTACTGATTCATCCCAGCGATTAATTCAACCCAACAACTCGCGATTTTTTTCTACAATAATTTGGCCGTTAGGGTTTCCAACTCGACATCTAGACTGGGCTTTAATGGAACATGAATTCAACCCTTTTAATTGTCCCACAATGATTTTTCCCAATAACTTGGCCAGGGTTTCATGCTCTAGGGTTTTTATCTCCCATGGAATAAAGTCTACCCTGCATAAGAAATTCGGCTACCACAAACACTTACGAATCTAAGCACTCGTGAAATTACTCTTTAACCCCTCACGCTGGAAGGAAAACCAACTATGATACCATTGTAATATCCCTTTTTAAATTTATTTTAATTTCCCAAGAAATTATTCTATGAAATTTCTTCAGGAATAGCACATAATAATTCTTGTAGAGAATTTCACTGATTTAAAATCAATAATGGCAAAATTTGCAGACAAATTCCATTGTAAACCCTAGTTGTTTATTTATTTGTTATTAAGAAGGAAATTACATCAAAATTCATAGGAAACTGACAAATAGATAAGCTAGAGAAATCTTTTGTGGCTATATTCCCCAATCTTCAATTGTGCGCTGCTTCAGCCTTCCAAGTCTTCCAACCAGTATTCCAAAATCTCGATCGTGCTAAGCACCAATGAGGAATCTGATTGATCCCTCCTCTTTGACTCTTTGAGTGGCTAGGATATATCTCTCAATATCCAAACCCCTCCTAACTAGATCAGCTATGGTGGACCACCAAAACTAACCCTCTACATAATGTGGGCTCTGACCCATACAAGCTCCAAGAGCTCAACTCAACAACAACAAAACAATAATCCCAAATATATGCCTAAGGAGTCAACTTTTATCTCCTTTAATAGCCATGGATTATCAGAATACCATGGGTTGTTCGAATACCATGGGCCTTTTCTTCTTTTATTAAAGTGACTTATAATATTTTATTTTCTTGTCACTTTTAATTAAGTAATTCTCTCATAGCCCATAATTAATTTTAATTTGTAACTTTGGGCTATTGAGATACTCTCCTCTCCTAATGTCCGGAAAAGGGACATGACAATGGTTGAAATCTCTAAGAGGTTGAATTCAAGTCAAAAGTGATTATGATTTGAAGCACTAATCCTCTCCTCCATTTATATGAGAATGACATCTAATTGCCTATAAAGCCCCTAAGAACAAGTTTGATGACAACATAACCTTGGGCTCAAGCCAACTCACTAGCTTTTTGTTAAAAAAGCCCTAATTAGCCCACACATGTGATCCATAAGCTCTCTAGGGCTGATGTCATGCAATAAATGTGCTTGAAATGGCATGTCCAAGGCTGATGAGGTGTCCAAGGTGGTGTAGAAGCATGTCAAGTCCATGATTTGAGGGTAGGCCCTCAACTCCACCTCATGCCTCTTGTGGGGTCCTAAGATCTAGTTGGGGCACTACAATGTGGTCTCCAATTGTTCAATGTGGCCTCCTCTGCTCCAATGTTGAGGACTTTCCAGGTGCAACAAGCCCTCCCTAGTCTCTCATGCCGAGACCATTCTCACCTAGGCTCTAAATTAGCTTCCATCCATCAATTGGTGTCAAGACCAGCCTGGGGAAGGCTGGGTCCAATTGTGTCATCCTGAAGAATCATCAAATCTAGTAAAAAATCATGCAATATCCTGGGTGCAAGAGGTGTCCATGAACATGTGTCATCTGATGCCGCTGCTAGTAGGCCCAAGAGTCTCAACGTTTCACCTGTTAGTGCCAATATACTTCTTGGAAGGAACTGGATAATGTGGAGAAGGTGCCCAAGACCTGGGTTGTTGAACCACCTGCCACAAACAACATGAAGACTAGTGAAAAGAACCGGTCATCAGGGACAAATTTAGCATTTATTATCCCTTAAGATGAGTTGGTTTATTGCTCATCTAGGTTGGGCCATTACAAGGGTTCATTTTTATGTGTGAAGCGTTAAGTGCTTTAGGAATCGGGTGATGGCTAATGAGGGGGGTAGAGCTCGTGCTAGGCTTTTCCCCATGCGCTTACTTTTAGTCCCAACTGTCTTTTGCATTTTTCCTTTTCTATTATTGTGTTTTTCTGTGCTTTTATCATTCTTTTAGCTGCATCAACCTCTAGGGCAATGTTTTTTGGCTCAAATCCAAGGATGAGAGAATGCCAATCCCCATTACCAATTACCACCTGCCCGAAGAATGGATGTGGAATATTTTAGTTTTTTGTAGCGTCGGATGTGTTCTAGCTTTGAAATTTTATTGAGAGGTGTCATGTCCCCATTTTTATTCTTCTTCATAGTACACAGCCAGGGTGGATTTCCAGGACAGTGGATGGCCAAGTCAATGGAGTAGGTTTATGTCATTAGGGGTCTCGATGGAGTTTTGAGGAGTTCTTATGGGATTTTGATGGCATTCTTTTGGCATATTCCATCATTAGCATAATTTTTCTTTCGTTCCCTTGCATTCCGACAACTTTCAAAAATCAACATTATTATTGGGCATAACTTAATTAATTATGCTCGAGGTGGCTGTAAAAATTTCTCATTTCCCACCCCGGTTTTCAATTTCACCTTATTTCTCCAAAATAGTTAAATGCCCTTTCCCATATCCATACATTCAACAACTGAAAAATAAATTTTGCTGAAAACACAAATTTTGGAAATTTTACAGAATGCTGGAAAATGTAGAAATAAAAAATCAGCAGGTACAAACAGCCATTCAACACATTTAAACACAGTGATTTTTGGTCAAGGTGACCCTGGAAAAATCCCTACAACTCTTGGGGAAAACCAGTTCGAGATCTCTTTCTTATTTCTGAAAATGCTTTTTACAGTGAGAAATATTCAGCAAAAAAATTAGCAAGCAAACTTTTACAACTTATCTCGTTTTCTGTGCCTCACAGGCAACTGGAAAATACTTGCAAATAACAAAATAGGACAACAATAAATGTTGTATGACCTCGATTTTCGTGCCCACTTTCAGCCTTAAATGCTGTTGTATAGCTTGCCTAGAAATGCGTCCCAAGCTACCATAAATACATTGTACGGACCTCGATTTGTGTGCAGAAAAACCCAGCAATATGCTGTACAGATTTACCTTGAAAAGTACAGCCACTTGTTGTACGGCCTTCCTTGGAAAATGTGCCAGCAAACTGCTCCTCGATTTCTGTGCAAACCGCTCGATTTTTGTGCAAACCATTGTACGAATGTCTAGAAAATCGTGCCAAAATCTGCCTTTCACTGTGTGCTAACTCAGCAATATGGGTTTGCTGAACTGTTGCCTTGGAATGTGTGCCAAGATGCTGTCTCCTCTTCCCTGTCCAGAAATCTCCCTTGCTCTCTTGCTCTCCTTCTCTCAATCTGCTCATGAAAGAATGAATGACCTTTTCCTCTTTTTCTTCCTTTAATCTAACCCCAAGTGACTTTTGGGTGATCCCTAAATCCAATGGCTGAAATAGATTGAGATCTAGGGCTGAGATTAAATGCTCATTTAAATCTCACTTTCTATTTTTTTAATTCACCCCACTTTAATAAAGACCC